>JAHZMT010000995.1:0-11155 GCA_027743785.1 Sinhomidia bicolor | reverse complement strand
TGTAAGAGCATACTACTATAATAGCATAACGCAGCAGAGTGAGTGCAAAAGAGTAAGAGGGGAGAGGGGAAAAAGTGAATTTGAACAGGGCTAGATTTTTAATAGTTTTGGAAACTGCGATACATGTCGAAAGAGTTGTTGTTATTATAAGTGAAATTGTTGTAGTAGTAGTAGTCGTCAAGGGGATATTGCTGAAATTTAGAGAGCCCTACCTCTTCACTTGACTTTGAATGTGCTGACAGGGGCTTTCTTGCATAAAAATTCCGTGTTTCTTCAAACTCCATGGGCTCATAGAGGGGACCAGTTGCTCTCCCTTGGAAAGACCTCAACTGTCCACTCCTTCACATATAACAAGAGAGAAGAAGAGAGAGAAGATAAACCACCACAGTTATCAAAAATCAGAATTAACACTTTCATAATTTTAAAAAAAAATATTTCCCATTCAATTTTCAAATATTCAATAAATTTTTAAAAAAGAAGAAAACTTGCGCATTTTAGGGGACAAAAGTAAGTAATTAGCAAGAACGAGGTAATGATAAGATGAACAAAAAAAATATTAATAATGAAAGTAAAATGGGAAACTGCATTTATAAAATAATGGATGGAGACATAATATATATTTATAAATAATCAAGTGTTAAATTAAAGTTCAAAAATTGAAATAGAGAGAAAATATTAATGGGAAGGTTCATGCACAAAGTCTGTACAGGTCTTTTCTTTGACTGGAATTTGAAATTATGTATATTTTAACTGCCTACATAGGTATACTTTATCAATTAAGTCATGCAGATATGCAAAAGTCATAAAAATGTTATAGATTAATTAACTGTCACATGAGAATAATAGTTTACGCTGAGAGTCGTCAGATTTCATTCAAAGCATTTAAACAGGTTTGTATGACTGTTGAAAAGATTGACAGAAGTTTAAAGAGAAAAGTAAAAGAGTTGAACGAAAAAAGGGGGAAAAAAACTGATGGTTTGTAGTTATATGGAAACATGGACATGTTAGCATGAAAAAAAAATAATTATTATTATTTTAGAAATCCCTGCCACTAACGTCACCATCACCAACTGCCGCAAAATCAATACATTGTTGGTCGCGGTAGTAGTAGTAGTATGTAAAAATAAGTAAAATTGTTATGGTAAATTTTTAAAAAAATGTGATTGTTACTTAAAAGATGAACAGAAATGCTACTACGACTAAAAGGAAAAGCAAATTGTTGTAAATATTTCTATTTATAATAAGTAGAGTAAATAAATAGATAATAATGATATTGTCTACTACAGCGCTAAAGTAAATGATAAGGTAGAGATTATTTTTGTATTTTTCTTTTCTCTGTAAATGACTTTGTTTTCTTTGGAAAATAAGACATGCTTGGCAAGTTGCAGTAGTGAAGTAATTAAAGTTGTACAAGACATTTTCGTTGGGTTGACTGAGGATCAATAATAATAAAATCTTCTGCCTTCTTTTTAAAAATAAATATTTCAACGTAAAAAGATTTTTTTCAGTGCTGCCATGAATTAAAATGATAATTTTTTTGTATTGGGAAAGCAGTGCTAAGTTTGAGAAAAGGATGGAAACGTGTAATGATAGTGATAAAAATTAAATATTGGTGACTGAATGATCATGGTTAATTTTGATAGGACAGCATTCGAAGACGCTTTTCAATACTACTATGCTGGAAACTGACACTCGCACATTTTCTCAATGGGTAATTAACCGCCGCAGCTCTGGCTGTCGACTCTAACCTGCGGTCAGCAGCAGCCCGAAACGTGACTCGACGATCCCTCGCAGTCATTTCCGATGCGTCTCCCATAATCATGTCTTCCTCGCCATTGGAAGAATCCTTGCTGGACGACTCCCGGTTATAGCCACGCTGCTCCCGAAGGCTCAGCATACTCTGAACAGACTTGGAGCGAGCTATGGGGGCATGTATATTTGTTATGGGACCGGAAACTGTTGTAAAAAAATTTAAAGCAATTATAATAAGAAATAAAATTTAAATGTGACGATCAAAATTAGAAAAAAATATTTACGTTCATTTTGTGTGCACTCTCGTCTACAAAAAACTTTACACAATCTTGTAGCTCAAAACCAACTAGTGTTACACGTATAAATTATAATCATATAAAATAGTACTAAACAATTTATAAAAAAAATATCAACACCAATAAAAAAAATGTCAATCAGTTATAATCAAAAACTGTTATTATAAATGAATGAAAGTGTCAACTAAACACACTGCCATGACTCTACCGTGTGGTTATATGATTTTCTTATAAAATATTTTTGAGCTGGTATTAACATTTTTATAAATGTTGGTGGTGGTGGCGAAAAAAAATTTGATGATTTGATGTTCGTGCAAAGATAGATTATGGCCCAATCAGCACAGCATTCCCAAAAAGCAAACATGCTAATAGTAGGTGAGACATCAATACGTGCACAAATGTTAATCCATAAAGAATAATAACAACAACAGTAAGAATAGTTACTAGTCAACATATGAACAAGAGTCATGAAAAACGTGTTTTTAAAGAGACAAGAAGTAGTTACGATTAGTTATCCGTTTTGAAGGCGTTGTCAAAAGCCCTTAAAGAAAAGCAAGCAGAAGCAGTGTATTTATTTTTATACAGCATCCAAGATTTAGAGACAATAAAGTTTACCTTCATTACTGTCGGTGAACTCGGCAGCAGTACTACCAGGGTAACTACAGTCATTTTGATAGGAAGACTGGATTTGACACAATGACGACATATTACTAGCTCGTTGTTGCAGCTGCTGCTGATCTCTTCTTGACATGTCTGGAGATTGGGAGGGTCGGCCGGACTCCCCACTTCCGTAATTTGTCAGGGACGAGTAATCTGACGACGAAGCATGCTGCTGCTGCTGCTGTTGCTGATAGGAACGTGCGCTTTGCGGATTTTGTCCAGGAAACATCATAAATGCTGATGTTGCTGATTAATTTATGCACTTTAGTTTAAACAGAGAGAGGGAGAGAGAAAGAAAGAAAGAGAAAACAAGTAGAAGAAAGATACTAGTATCCACCATAGAATTTTTTTTTTTTGAAAAGGATTAAAAAATAGTTATCTTAAGATCACATTATTATTATTTTTTTTACCAGAATTATGAACTCTTATCGTTTCTATCTGCTCTATAATAACAGAAAGAAATAAGCACAAAAAAAAAAAATAGTTGATTGATAGCAATAATAATAACAAGTGCATGATTTGTATTTTTTTATATAAAAAACTAGCAGCGTATTATGAAGAGTAGATAAATAAAAAGAATTTATTATTATTACTATGATGACTATAATTAAATATATTTTTGTTATTGACAAACGCACAAATGTGAACATAAAATGAGAAAAAAACAATAGTAGATAAAATATGTTAATAATAATAATAATAATAATAATTAAACATTTCTTTCTTTCGAAATACACATCTAAAGGTGTTTTGAGGTGATACGATAAGAATAAGAAATGATACAAGAAGTGGAGAAGTAATAGCAGTAGTTGAAGAAGAAGAAGAAAAAAATACAATGGAATTAAAGATAGTAGAACAGAAGACGTAATATTTAAATAATATGAAAGGGTTATAAGTCATTACAATTATTATCACTTTTAAAAAAATGGGAATGACAAAAAATCAGTTTTTTTCAGTCACAACAACGTCACACCAACAAAATATATAAGTGTTATGTGTATTTATAATAATAATAATAATTAATGATTTGTAGTCATACTGAAATTATTACGGTTTACACTAATGAACTGAGGTGAATTAAATGAGTTAATGTTATATATCGACAAAAAAAATCATTAATGACAATACTAATAATAATAATAATAATATTGTGTAATAATATTTGACTATACAGGGAACTAGACTAAAAAGTGTAAATAATCGGTTTGGACGTTTAGTTAGAAACAATGAATTGTTTGGTTCCACGAAAAAAAGTCTCTCAAATATAAATCAGCAATAATATATTATACGCCTTGCTTTTGGTTGCTGCGGTATAGAATATATTTTTTTGTGTATTTTTTTCACACGACAACTACAAATCAGTAACGGTTCAATGGTACATTTGTTTAGACGCAATATATATTTTTAAAAAATGAAGCGACACTATTTTGTGATGATGATGCAGTTGACGTTTGTGTTCCGAAAAACAAAAGGTGAACTTAATGAAGCGTTACGGATTGCATCTTTTGAGTAAATACCAGTATAGTAGTTGTGTATGTACCGCAACAAATGAATAGTTAGTTGGTTCAGGTCACACACACACACACACAACAGACTCACGCGTACAGATTGGAATCCAAAATGAGCAACCTTCTCTCCCTCACACTTTCTGCTAAGCAGGTTCACTGGGAGAATAATCAATATCCGTCGAAATGACGCGCTATAAAAAACGTAAAATACACAAAGCGGTGTACAGAATTAATTTAAATAAATAATCTGAAAAAAATAAAATAATCAAAAAGACAAAAGCAAAAAAAAAAGTTAAGCGTATATATACCAATGATAAATAAAACAAAAATATATAAAGGAATGACGAAGGGAACACAACATGAATATAATAATAATAATAACAATTTGTTTAGTCAGAAAATAGGAAAACCCTTTAGAAAAGCAACAGCATTTATGCTGAGTGTGTATAGTCCAGGTAAAATGTAAGTAGGCAGCTGTGGTGATGTAAGTTAAGGGAGAAAAAACTCGACGAGAAAACAATTATTAAGAAAGTGTACATGCGTTTCCTACTGAATTTACCTGGATAGAACAATTATTATTAATTTATATTTTTTGTCATTGCGTGGCAAGTTGAGTAGCGATATTCCCCTTTGCAAAAATAATAATAATTATGATGAGCGGCGAAACCAATAATAATAATAGTAATAGATAGTAAAAAGTATTATGCATGCATGCGCGCACGTCTCCTCGAATTTTGCAGTCACTCTCTCAAAAAGAGTGAAGGAATGTTTTTCTGGCATAATTTTCACGTTGTCGTGTTACTTACTTCATACGTTCAAAATGTAAGCTGACTTGGTTCTTTTGTTTTTGAATGAGCTGCTATTAAGGTGACTACTAGTGATACAATTTGAAAATGAATAATAATTAAATTGGTGCTGGTAGTAGCGCATTACCTGCTGATGGACAATATATAGAACTAGCCCCGTCGTCGTCAATATCATCCTGACTGTTACTCATCACAGATCCTGTGCCTTGAAAAAGGGGAGTTATTATTATAACACGATTCACTTGACTTGATGAAATAAATAAATGAAAATAGTAAAAATATTCTTCGTTCCAGTTTACCTAAGTATGGGTTCACCCTCGACCCGGTACGCAGCAGTATCTCCAAACTGGCAAGACCTGGGTTATTCACTATTTTGCGATTTTACTAACATTTCAATTTGCTTCCAGCGGTGCATTCGTTCCTGAAGCTCTTGTGTGACTTCAGTAAGAGCAGCTCTACACGGTGGACATGATGCACGATTCGCAATTGTTAATGACAACAGTAATTCTTGTTTGTTTATGCTAATAACGCTAATAAGTACCTGGCTTCCAAAATTGCCTTGTCCACATCATCAATGGACCGAGCATGAGTGGCAACAAATGCTCCCATTAAGCTCGATCTCTTCTTTTTTAACTTGTCACACTGAAAAATAAATTGCCACATTTAAACACAAACTTTCTATTTAACCTGTAAATTAGATTAGAAAAGCGTACGATTTTTTGCTAAAATCTACTAACCGCTTCTTTGGCTTGCTTCAGTTGCTTCTCAGCAGACTGACGCTTTTTGCTGTGTGCTTTAGACTCCAGCTCGTACGTCATTTGGAGCCAGTGTGTTAGCGCGGGTGGAGGAACCCAGCACTTATCCTGAAGCTCAACTTCAGCGCGTTGCAGTTCGTTTCGAAGAACCTAAGCAAACAAAATAACCAACTTAAAATATATCCTTTTGAAATCCTATGCATTTTTTTTAAACTCAAAAAACTTATTACAAGAATTTCATCTTCCAACTCTTCACAACAACTGGGTGGCATAATGGGCTCATCGACCTCACTATCCGCCACCAAGTCTGACCCCCGCAGACTTCGAACACTTGCAAATTTTTTCATAAAATATAAACTTTCTTTTCTGCAGCAATAAAGAATGAAGACAAGCGCTCAAAAAAAAATATCAACCTTTTCCGGTTGACAACCAACTGAAAACTAACACCTGAGAATTTACTCCTCGATTTTTATAAATAAAACCGTAACCCTCCACCAGCTATTGCAAATTTTACTTTTAATAATCCGTATAACAAATTCCATGAAACACTCAACGTCTGCATTTTTTAAAAAAGTTTGGAACAATAAGATTCACCGTGTGATCATCATCATTACAACAATAATATTCCATTGCCATCCATCCATCATCATACACAAATTACATACAAATTACACTGTGTAGTACAATGACGACAAAAGTGAATAAATTTTCTGGTGATTATCACTCCACGTAAATGTTATACAGAAAACTCAAGAGAGTTCCACTTACCACAACTTCATCGCGCAGTCTCATCAACTCATCCTCATCATCAGATGAGCTTCGATGAGTCACGGCCTCCTTTTCCCGGATTTCTTGATCACTTTTAGCTTGCTCCATCTCCTTCTACGTTAATACCGTAAATAAAATAATGTAACAAAGTCAATGCCAACAATTCTAGTTTAGTACTAAAAAACGACTCACACAGTCTCTAATATTTATTTTTCGCTTCTGCATTGTTGCATCGGTTTTTACCTGTAAATCACGCAGAGTCTCTTCAGCCTTCATTAGTGCCTCCATGTCTTTCGACATGCGACTCAAGTCCCGTTGGGATGACTTGTAACGGCGGTACACCAAATAGCATACTGTTACTGCCACCATCAACAAACTGGTTAAAATCGCGTCTTTGGTGCGATTTGTATTGTCTGAAAAAACAGTTGAAATAATAATAATAATAATAATAAATTAATAATAATTACAATTAATTTATTATTTCCACCATTACAGTGCTATCATCAAATGACATACCTCGAGGAGGCCCAAACAAAACAACATCTTGTGCTTTGAGTGTCAGCTTTTGTCGTGTGATCACATCTTTAATACCCAGGTTAGTTGTGAGAAAATTATGATGATTTACAGCCAGTCTACATAAGTCATTTAAAAAATTAATAATAAACATGATTACTGTTATGTTCGTGTTGCTGGCATTTTCATCAGATTGCAGCATGTGGAAAAGGCAAAGTTTTAGCTTTGCTCAATTCTGTTGACACCGTTGATGGTAAGTTGTCAACCATTTTTATTTCTATGACGTGGTAATATTATAGCACCTTGGTAAATATGTTCCGTTTATTTCAAGTTGAGTAAATTTTTCCTGGTAGTGGGTTAGCCCAACAAATGTCCCAATTACACGCAGGAAAGAAAATCAATATTAATAATATTAGGCACCACAAGAGCAAACGCTAGTATTGTTATCATCTCCCATACACACCCTCTCATCATTAATATCCTCTCCAATTCCTTATCCACCAACCACCACACACATTATCCTCTTTAGCAAATGTACCTACATAAAATTCATTACACCGCACGTCATCCGACTCACTTTTTCTTTCTTTTCAAAACAAGAGTTCTTTTCCCCAAGGAAAAAAGGAAATTGCCCAGTATAGTTCACTGAGACATGTGCTAACTGCATGTATGTACGTATGTACATTGTGAACATTTTCATCATCATCATTTTTATCAAGTGGTAATCAGTGCCATACATTTTTTTCCTTTTATTACCTACTTAACGGCACATATATCCAATGTACTACTACTAGTTATCTACAATGTTGGATGGAAATATTCTTTCTTGAGCATTTTTCTTCAAACCGTCGGAAAAGAATTTCTTTTTAAAGAAAAGCAAGACACTACTGTGCTGTGCTGTCTTGCTCCTCTCTGCTCACGACACTTGCTTAATTGCTTTTCCAAAGAGACAATTATAGGGCACAACTCTCTATAGAATAATAGGTAGTAGTAGCAGTGGTGGCTGCCATCTCTCTATTCATCTCACTCAGCTATACAAAAAGGGTTCAATATATTTTCCCCTCTGTGCTTTTAACTTTCATTGTGCATCTTTCTCAATCATTTCCACATTTTTATATTCTTATGGTACATTGCACACCACACTCCAATTTTCTCCCTGTGTCTGTGTGTGCAATTTAGCATTCATTCGAGGTCAAGGAAATTCTCGTACAGCACAACGACGACGGCATAACCACCACTAGCTAGCTATACAGTTGAGTGAGAGAAATAGACGTCGTGTGACAATAGATCTAGGAGAAAATAATTCCGCATCAGATTCACAAAATCTTTATTGTCTGTGTCGACGATCTGCCCGCATAAGAAAAAAAAATGTCAGTTTTGAGCAAAAAAAGAGAGTATAGCAGCCAACATGACTATCATTATATTATTATCAACTGACTGAGTATATACTATACACACACACAAACCCATGAATTCATATATTTCTATTGATAAACGACCAGATAACAACGTACTGTTTATATGAAAGCTATTACAGAATCGTGAAGAAAAGAGCAACTTTCATTTTTTTAAGCAAAGTTACATTAAAGCCGTACAAATGAATACTACTGCTGCATCTGCTGGGGGAAACTATTACGGAATAAAAAGAGAGAAAAGAATTGTGATATTGGTAGGTATACACGTAGAATTTTTTTTATTGGAATGTGTCCAAATTATTGCCTGTATATTTTATACAGACACAACAGCAGCATATAGTAGCAGTAGTCGTAATATGTAGTACGTATAAGACATTCACAAAAAAAAGATGCATTGCAAAAAAAATTGGACAAAAAAAATCCGTCGGTATAAAAGGGGAAAACGGTTTTGTTTGGAAAGAAAAAAAAGAAAAAAATGCACAAGGGATTTGTTCGATTGTTTTTATTATCGCAACTTGTATTGCTGCTGCTGCTGCTATGTCGCTGTGTACAATTCCCTGAGTCATCGGATTTCTTTCTTTCTTTCTTTTTACATGACATTTAATGGTTGGTATGTGGCTAACCAAATGGTTTTTTTTGGAGTTTGTGCTTGTGCTCGCTGCCTACAAACTAGTTACTACCAGCTATTGTATATGATACATCAAAAGATAATTTAATGATGTGCCATCATCCTCATTCTCAACAGTAATATTCGCGTTAAGTGCAAAAAAATGTTAAAAGTTTGGAATTTTGTTATTATACTTGATTTATTAATATTACGTATATTTATTTCATTACTTACCTCATTTGACTCATAAAGATCGATATTGCCGTTTTTGTCATCGTCAAGTTGATGATGTAGGGCATGGATCGCCTCCAACGCAAGCTTTTCATTCTCATCTAGTGAGGAACACCAAGGATCTGCATGGGGACAGACGTCTGCACCATGAAAAAAAAAACAGGACACGTTCCGAATGGAATATTAGACGAGAAAAATGTGGAGATTGGTTTGCAAGAAAATGCGAATGTGCAGCAAGGGAAAGCGGAAAAAAGATAAGAAAAAAGAGAGATAGAGAGAGATAATACAGACGATACATAGTAAAAAAAAATATATAGAGAGAGAGAGATTAACAAGTGGATGTACAATTAAAATGAAAAAAGTATAATATTGAGGCACCAAAAACACCAGTACAGCAGTATAGCAGCAGCAATAATAATAATAATAAATACTCCCACATTAACGAATATTTCAAGACGGTACAAGACCACTAAAGTGTAATGCCAATAAAAATAGATTATATTATTATTATTAAGTGTAGACAGAGTGTAAAAAGCAGAGTAAAATACTACAACAGTTTAATAATTTTCCATGGACAGTAGAAATAATAGTAAGAGTAGTGGAGTGTGTAAAAATACATAAATAGAAACATGTAGACAGAGCAAAGGCGACATGTGTTACACAAATATCAACATAATTAAAATCGGACGTTTTTGCGACTTTGTACAATTCAAAATTTTGCGGCAGTTGTTGTCAATGTCAAATATCAATCCAAGGAATGACAATCAGACAAGAAAAGAAGTAAGTTATGCTAGGTATATTATATGTATGTAGGCAAGACGGAAGCATATTAAAAAAGTCTAAAGAAAAAACGAGCACGGTATTATCACGAAGACAGTCACAAGACAGGTGATGTCACTTGGATTGGAGTCTGGTGGTGGGACTTAACGTTAATTACCAGATTAATTGACGCCATTATTGCGGCTGTCTTTTTGTCCATTTTTTGTGCTGTAGATGGCATGTTACAATTCCGACCAACTTTTTTTGGCTGTACTGACCTACGACGTTTAGAATAATCCGAAATAATAATAATCACTCACATCCGCCAAGAACGTGGCGTGTAAAACAGTGTTTAGTTTTGAAGAGCTTATTATAGTTTCATCAGTAAATACTCGGCAAAAGGTCGCAAAAAGAACTTAATGGTGAAAAGGGAAACCTGTGTTTACTCACGTATCCATTTTCAATTTTCATAATATTACCAAACAAAAACAACAGAGCAGAGGCGTTATCAGTAGAAAATTTAATACAATTGTATAATATGTAGGTAGCTCTTAACTTTGCAAATAGTATCAGCTATGTACCTATTCATCTTCTATCCTGCTATTAGACCAAACAAACCACTGCTGAAGCAACCGAGAAAAAAAATCGTGAATGGAATGAGTAATTAATCATATTCCATTCCTTCCACCAAACATGATGATGACACAGTATACAAATTTTTTTAGCTGCGCGCAGACACAGACAACCAGTTTCAAATATATTCCACACTCCATAACAAATTATTATTTACATCTTTTACACTTCTACCATAACAACAACACGTTTAAAAAAAGTTAAGTAGCAACCTTCTCTCTGGTTTTTATTCCAAAAATTTTAATGTATAATAATAATAATAATAATAATCAGCATTTGAACATCATGTACATATACCTACTAGCTATGGAATGGCAGTACCCTATAGAGAGACACTGAAAATGAATGCTGACTGCAGCAGTGGTACATAATAATAATAAGTAATGGTATTTGTTGTGAAGATTAATGATGTAATGAACTAAACTGCGCATCTTGTTTCAAATTCTTTTTCG
>JAHZMT010000994.1:0-26436 GCA_027743785.1 Sinhomidia bicolor | reverse complement strand
TCTCTACCAAGCAAGTATTCTGTATTTTTGCTTACCACTAGCAAAGCATAGACATGCATGGCAGCAAAAAATGTAAAACTTATCCTGCATGTGCTACTATCGCTTTGATACCAGTGCAAAATGTAGTACAAGGTACCAGCATCTCCCTTCACCGTACGGTTGCGAAAAAAAATATTGATTGCCATTTACTATTTTGGAACAGAAACGGAGACTGGAAACCTACATATATACACGTACCTAAACATACTTAATATCTTAAATGCATGCACTGCTTTGGCTATTTTCATTTCAACATGACAGTCTGATTGGAGCAGGGAAAGTGGTTGGTGGGATGTCGAAACAAGGATAACAGGTCGAATCCAAAACAACACACACATACACACACACACACTAGACGACCCATAAAGATGGGTTGATATACAGAAATGATTTTTTTTCTCCATCCTTTACCTCTTGAACGTTTGACTTTCTCCTGCATGCATGGTTGGACTGAGCGCGTGAATTATTATTATTAGAAGGGGAAAAGAACTATGGGTAAGTGAAAAGAGAAGAAAAAGTAAAAGAGCCTAGTACTGCGTTGTGAAAGTTCTAAAGGTTACGTGCCATATGCTTTCACCGTGCACCACTTGAAAAAAATAGAGAATCTCTCATACCACTAGGTTTTCTCACATCAGTTCTCCCTTCCTCGCTAAAAAGTTATTTCATTACTTTTCATTCAGTTACTATCATGTGGGAAGTGAACAGTTCAAGAAGTGTTTGCTTGTAGTAAATATATATATATATTATACACACCAAGCAGCATCAGCATCCGGTTGATGGTACTTGTCGTGGTGTGATATTGCTAGAATGTGTGTCTTCTAGAAAATCTGTGCACCTTGAAGCATGACTATTTTTGTATGAAATCAAAGCGTTTCCTTCAACGTGACATCATCACTTCATCCTAGAATTTTGCAGTGGGTGTTGTGTACAAACGAAAGAGAAGATATTTTATATTCAATTATTTATTGAATTTTCTATTATACTACAGTGATCACAAGCAAAGCGGTTGAAAAAGACGTAGTAGCTAAAAAAAGGAAAAAAAGGCTATTTGTTATGTTGTCATATCCGTGTACCATATCAATTTCCCTGACAGGCTTTGACTTTGACGGTAATCATTATATTATTAATATCAAAAGCAAGTAAATTGGACCAAAATAAGATTTTTGTGTAAACAAGCCTTTAAAAAAATTGAATACTACATACTATAAACCACTAAATAAAAACACAAAAGACGAAGACTACCTGAGATTTCATACTTTTTACGTGACGCATGAAATCATATTAATTTTTTCTCTTTCATCCTCTCTCTCTCTTTCTCTCAGTCTGGATTTTTTCTTTGTTGCTCTACTTTGATTTCTTTTGCTGCTCTGCTCCACATTGATTTTTGCCCTGAATGATGAAACACAAAAAACACGCTACATTGGCCTTGAATGCAGCATAGTTAATTATAATTTTTATTATTCTGATATAACATTTGTCTGCACACACATACGAACAACTATAACAAGTGCTGTGAATATTTATAAAAGGCAAGGAAAAAAATATGTGTGTAGAATTAAATAAACAAAAGCGTGACAAGATGTTTACATTGCCATAAAAGTTGTGTGTGAGTGAGCGAGCGAGTGAGTAAGAAGATACCATGAGCATATTGGTTTTCTAGCATTAAGGTAAGGTATAAAACAACAAATCCAACAACAAAAGTGTAATGAAGTGGTAATGGGTTATTTATTGTTTCCTCCCATTTTAATATATATGACCCTTTACTTGTCACGGTTGATACTTATCATATCATCATCGTCGCTTGTCAGTTTACCAGTTTCCTGTACTTACAAGGGTAGTAGTAATGGTACATTATTATATACAGCGAATTGATAAATGCCACCGTTGGCGTACAAACCAATGAAAACTAGCTTTTAACGTCAGTTAGACAATCAGTTAGTTGTAAGTCAATATATTCTTTTAAAGTTTATAGCTAATGAGGTTTTCACAAAAAAAACAGTGTCATTTTAGGTTAGTCATTTATTTATTGATGAATTTTTAAATTAGCCAGCTACCTTCAGTTTGCATAAATGGAATTGTGTGTGTGGGCAATTAGCAAGGTGATGATGACCGCACGATGCACACATTGCGATCCCATGTGCATACAAACGATACGGTGCACCGTTTAGAACAGAGAAGGCGCATCATCAACGTCATCATCAGAGTCAAAGTGGACAAGAAAAAAATTAATAGTAATTTTTGGAGTATTTCACAACAAATATGTAAGTGTACGTAGTCTGGCACAGAGATGATGAGTACCCTGCTGTAAAAAGAGTATAGAGACTGCAGCNGGACAAGAAAAAAATTAATAGTAATTTTTGGAGTATTTCACAACAAATATGTAAGTGTACGTAGTCTGGCACAGAGATGATGAGTACCCTGCTGTAAAAAGAGTATAGAGACTGCAGCAGGCCGTGTTTTGTGCGTTGCCTTCATTTGTCACTGACTCCAAAAATGGACATGTGCACGCTAGCCCGTCGTAAGAGAAGGAGCACCATCATCATGATGATCAAGTAAAGACATAAGCAAAAACATGTAAATTTAGTGCAGTGCATTCATTCATTCATTCACTACCTACCTACCTCCAATAAAAAGTGAATCATGCTATTATTATTATTATACTTATTCTCTGGTATTCATGTACAGATAAAGCTCGTTTGCAATAAAGGTAATCTTGATGATGATGATGATGGTGATGTAGTAAATAGCACCTGTCACCTCTTACGAATTGCGCACGCAACTTGTATAATAAACAGACACGGGGTAAAAATACAAATGAAGACAAATAACTGTATTTGTATTATACCATACCATTTTCACTATTACTACGATAGCAGCTCTAATAAAACCTATTCATCTATCTCCTTCTCCTGAACACTTTTATTATTATTTTACTGTTGTCTTGCGTTCTTCTTATACGGTCACTAAAATATTAGATTACTATCACTTTGAGACAGAAACGAATAATATGTGATTCTTTTGCAGCTAGTGGTGCTGCCGATGCTATCAGTATCAGTGATACAAAATGATTAATGAAACAAATCAGAAAGAGCACGTTACGTATGTAGATTAGATTTGCGAACATGCTGCTACGCAGCTTGAATCTTGAAAAAAAATTAGCTTTTAGTAAGAGGGAAAGAAAAATAGAATTTTGTATACCTATAATTGGATTTTTGAAAAAAGAGTGGTCTGTTTAGGTCAGCTATGCACATACGATTAGTTAGTTGGCGGTTTGGAGCAAGATCGCATCATCCCCTTATCGTCACGTATTTCTTCTCATGACATGTTTGTCATTTTTGTGTGGGATGTTTTGCTAAACGAATATCAAGAAAAAAACGTCAATCAAAACAAATTGCATTTATTTATTTATTTTGTTTTAAATTACAATAAAATATATAGTATTTATTGATGGGTAGGCAGGCATAAGCAAGCAATAAGCATGCAGATAGGTAACTTTCGATTATGCTTGGTAAACTTTACCGAAAGTTAGGTATATCCCGGTTCGTCATAAGGTATAAGATGCATCACACTGCATACAAATGCGTATAAATCATTGTCCTGCAAAGCCAACAGTTTCATTTCAACACGCAATGATATCAAGTTTTTATTATGGTGATGGTAATGGGTATATGTAGGATGATGCTTATTTAGGCATCACTATTATTATTATTATTATTGTTATTTCAGGGCATAAATGCATAATATTTGATATTATAGTAATCCAATTTTCTGAGAGACCCCTCCTGCTCCTGAAATTGCAAATTTTGTAATGAGACTTACAACTTTTCATATTTCTTATCTTTTCTCTCAGAATTGCCTTTGAACAAGTGAGTGGTGGAGAGTAGTAATCAAGAATGATGAAATTACTGTGATTATATATTAATCGCAAAATTCTTTTTTATTATAGTCAGCTAATTTGTCCACGTAAACTTGCGTCTTTCTTTTTTCTATACTTTTTTTACTCTGCTGCTGTGCATACATAATCATAAGTATGTTGTTATTTTAATAGTAATATCCACATAATAATATTGGTCCACTTTCACTTTCGTTTTGCATCTTTTTGTAAATAAAAAAATTATATATTTTGATTATACATCCGTTTTGTATTTTACTGTGTGTTTCTTTAAATTGAATAGTGTGTGAGTCCTGCGTAGAAATTTATTGAGCTGCTGTTGTGTAGGACTTTATGGGAGGTAAATAGGTATGCACATGCAATCTTGCTGACAAGAGAGAAGATTGATAAGTTTGAAAACATAATAATATTTTAAAAAAAAAAGTTTAGTGGTTTGTTGAAACTATTGTGTCAGCAGAACATTATTATTAGAAGCCATCTCACTCAAGTTACGTATTGCTGCGGAATTTTTATTATGAGATTTATTACACTGAGCTAGGCAAATACAAAAATTATATTTTATAGAGCGCTGTTCATCTCATAAAAAAGAAACGAGAAATTTGAAATTGTTTTGATTTATTTTATTTTCAAATGCAACGCTCTCCTTGTGTATTTTGAATATTTCGCTTTTGTATCTCCTGAAAAAAAGGTTTTCTCGAGTGTTTTGTTGCTCTCTCTCCTTGGCTTGCTGCTGGGGAGGTCAAACAGTCGTGAGAAAGGCTGTCATCGACAAGGTGCATTTCCTTTTGAAAAAAGAGATAATGTATAACTGCACATATACTACAACTACTATCAAATTGTGTACTTATTTTTCTTGTGAATTTATAGTAGCACCTTTTATTATTGAATTTTTGACGTGTTCTTCAAAATATTAGCATACAAAAAAGTTGAACTTTTTGTGAGTACTTTTGACAATCCACATTGATGATAAGTATAGTGTTTCACCAATTGTAATGCCTGTACAGTTATCATCACATCACCAAAAACATTTTTTTGAGAAAAGTGTTTTGATGTGTTTTTTACATTCAACAACAGACAGTCAGTAACAATGCGTTCGTTTTTATTCTGTTTTGACGTGCGTTTGGCGTTTAACAATAATTTTGTCAGTGTTAAATTTTTTGAAACCTTTTTTGTTAACATCATTTGCATAATGCATTGCATGCGTGCACTGCGGTGCTCACATGATGCACTTTTTAAAATAATACGGATGTAGTAGTAAATGCTTGAATGAATTTGTTTAAAAGGTAGACCAGATTGAGGTATGTACAATAAGGTATGTGTAGGTATTTGTGTGTGCACGTGTTTAAAAAGTGCAATAAAAATTAAGATAACGACAATCAGCACATCGCTCATCATGACGAACATATCGAGAAAAGGTGTGAAAGGAAAAGAATTATATTATTATACGACCTTTGCCTTTTTGTAAAATACACGGTGCACATTCACATTACTATTGTTTTTGGTTGTCATAAAATTCCTTTTTGTTGGGTGTCTTGCTTGTTCATTCATCGTCCATATCCATTACATCGATCTGTTCGGACTATAAAAATTGACAGTTTGACAGGTTTTTTCTAATATAATGAAGGTGAAGGTGAAACTTATATACTTTTTGGAGTTGATGTCTCCTTTTTTACATTTTACTACAACTATTATTGTAATCATTATTATGATTTTAAGTTACATTGTTATACTTTTCTGCGAAATGGGTAAAAATTGATTGACTGACATTTGTGGTACATTTGCTTCAAAAATGAAAGTAGTGATCTATTTTCTCACTAATAAAATCTAACCTTTTTAATAATTTTTTATTTATTTCAGACACAGTCAGAAGTCGTGGAAGACGAGTTAGTTCCGGTGACATGACCGAAAATAGCAGTAACGCATGTATAAACAACAACTTTCTCCGTGACCCCACCGCAAACAGCAACAACAGTAATTCCACGACGGCAGTAACGACGTTGTCAAACAATCATACGAGAACCACTCCAAGCTCCTCCAGTTGTCCTCCTCATCAGCAACAAATGGAGCAACAAACGCAACCCCAAAGACGACTAATCAAGGCAGATTTAGATGTCCTTTATAGTCTAGATTACAAGGGTAAGTAGTAGCAAAGCCTATTATTACTGATCCAATAAATTCAACCCCAATCTTATCCATCAGACACAGCGTCGTGTACCTAGCTAATCTCACAAAGACCCGAATCCTTTTTTTGCTGCTCTGCTGAGGGTTTATTCTGTCCTGTCTCGTCTGCTTGCAGTATTACGAGTTGCATGCATATATCGCCCATCATCGTTATCATCATAGTACAAAATGCCATTTAATAATTGTGTGATGGCTATGACGCGAAAACACTAGGGGATCCTAATGGTCTGAATGAGAGCACACGCTGTGCAATTATGGTGTATGACCACTACCATACCCAGACCACAATGTTATCTTAAATTAATCGTCCAGCTGGAACGAAACAAAAAAAGCTTCAATATGCTGTCATATTGCATTTTATGTTATTGTAGCATCATCATTAGCTATAGATATCGTCGAACAGGCAATTTTTATTCGGCACATAAATATAAATCATACCAAGGCCAGTGCATATTACGAAGAAGGAGCATCATCATCATCATTTCACTTTCTGATGAAGGTAGGGAGATACAAAAGAAGATACGTGGGATGCATTATCTTCTCTTTCCAACAAGAAATCCAAAGAGATTACGAAAATAAGAAGATGATCAAAACAAGCTGCAAGAAGATCATATTATGTACATGCTTATAAAAATGAAAATACAGTGGATTTGCCAAACGCAAAGAAATTTCTGTATAATGCCATTGCATTTTTTTCTTGAGCAGAGATAAACTTTTGTAGGAAAGCAATTATTATCATTATTATTCTTTTTTGGATTTTCCTGTTGTAGAAAAAGGAAGGAAGAAATAAGGAGAAAATTCAGATTGAGTAATACCGACTGTTGTGTTGTGGTTATGGTCGTTGCGTAACACAATGGACTCTGATATCAGCATCCAAGCATTTTTTTTATCAAAATCATCATCATCCCGTCATTCACTTTTAATTTTTGCCCATATCCACGCATCGTCAAGAAAGCTTTTTTTTCTTCGGTATAATAGCTGCAGTGTAGCAGAGCAAAGCCAAGTAACGATGTTTATAAGCCTCATCATCATCATCATGAAACAACAATTATTCACATTTTTATGAACTTCACGTAAAAACTATCTGTTATGCCATTGTTTTTCTTAAGTAATCTGCAAAATGATAACAATGAGTAAGCGCAGTAATAATGCAGTTGGTTTTTATTATTATGATTTCAATCTAAAGTGGATTCCTCCCTTCCATTTTAGAACGACTTAACACTGTTGGTTGGTCTTGGTAATCAACAGCAGAAAAGAAGACGACTCACAATCTCATGAAGATGAGATGAAAGGAAAAGTTTGTGGTGCTCGATAGGAATTTTAAGCACATTGTTTTTATGAAGCATGTACATCCTCATCTCTTCTTTCTGGCTAACAAAATTTACTTATTATTATAAGACGAGTTTCATTTCCCTTTTACTTCTCAGCGGTAATTCCTTAATTTCCTAATAAAGTCAGCTTTACGGAAAGCACCTGTCTAAAACTTTCATTTTGCGCATTTTTGCTCGACCAACTCATCAGACATGCAGACATCCAACCGTCCATCCATCCATTCGTCCGTCCTCTGTGTGGTGGTGACTAGGCGATGATCATGTCGATCATTTTATCCTTTTTTGTTTGCAAATACAACCAACAAAAAGTAATACCTGCACAGTTTTTTAGAGCACATTATCATTACCACCAGACAAACGTACGTAATAGTAAACTCTTGTTTAAAACTTTTTGAGATTGCTGTTAGACACAAGACAGACAACAATGTCGAGAGAAAAAAATCTTGTTGGGTTTGGGCCTTGAGCCCTTGTTTGCTACTCTTGAAAGCTCAAATATTTGTTAGAAAAAAAGGATATCTCCTTCCAAAGAACCATATAAACTACTACTCCTTTCTTCTTGTTTGTACCATCAAATATTCATCTTTTCGTCGTCTAGAATTCAATATTATTAGCAAAACGTCCTCTAGGCTGTTATTAGTTTCGTCTACCGAGAGAGAAAAAAAAATCTAGAGTGTGTTAACAAAATGCATTTTTCATCCCTAGTCATTCATCATTTTTGTTTAATAATATATATAGGAAGTATGTATGTAGTTCAACACTGGTTGCATAAAAAATTTAGAAATGTAAAGAGCGATAGATACTTGGAAATAATAAATGATGCATTGCGGACAAACATGCATATTGCATATGCATGTATATATATATATCTTCTTGGTACTAGCTTTCCTACTACTTCTTTTGATCATCATCAGCAGAAGCACTTGAATAAACAAATCCAATAGTAATATAACATACACAATAGTAGAGCTTCAACAGAAGCAACATTTCATTCTACAAACGATAATCTCTCAAGAAATTTTTTCCCTCTTACCTTTCATACGCATACACTTAAGAATCAAGTATACGCTGCTAGATGCAATTTCGTTTTTTGTTTGCATGATGCACAAAAAATGACTCAGGAGCAGTGGCCTAGTGGCAACAACAGCAGCAGCGTCTCGAGAATGTTTTTTTATTCTTCTCCAAAATGAAGAATTAGTGTCTGCCTGTCCAGAGCCCAGTTGTGGGTTCCATACATCATCATCAAGAAGCCTCAAGTCTACCACTTTACTTCAAGTATTTTTTTTACCAACTTCAACAGCAGCAAGCAAAGAGAACAAAAAAAGCAATGCATGATTAGAAAACGAGTCTATCATCATCAGTTTTTAGTTTGATTTTTTTGTTCTCAAAAAGATTTCTCTTTGAATAAAAACTGCCCCATGATTTTCTTTTGATACGACGAGGAAATTTTTACTGGTAGTGGATGATGATGATAATAATGATGACACGATGATGATGAGGATGGTTTCAGATGTAAGCTTTTTGTATCACCATTTCTATCAAAAAATATTAAACTGATTTTTTCGTATTGGTTTTGATATTTTTCCTATGTACTTGGTTGGCGAAGAGTGAAGGATAATAAATTTATTGCTGCCTTATGCACATACCAAATTCTTTTTTGCTATCAAATCAGCAGTAACAACAGCGGCAGGCAGTGATCTTAGTGGTGGTAGTGGTGATGTGATTTTGATGATAATGGAGGGAAAAAATACGTAGTAGCAGCGAAAAAGAAACAATCAACCTTCATTTCTATTTTATGACAGTACAATCTAATGCGTGAATAGTTCACCCAGGAGAGATGAAGATAAAAAACCTGACGATGATTAGTGCAGATAGATGCGTATTAAAGGAAAGTCTAAATGCAATAAAATTTGTATTATTTACGAATCCACATTTTTGTGAATAATAACGTTAAAATATAATGACATCTCATATAAATTTTTCCTGAAGAGGAATTTTTTTTTCAATTCATGGTCATGTTTTTTTTTCTTTTAAGTTTTCACATATTCACACATTTTCTTGCTTAAATCTCTTATTAAATATTTTATTTGAAAAGTGAATGTAACTTTTTTATTTGTTTTTATAAAGATTAAATTTTTGGTTATTTATTTTACAAAAAAAATCTTTAATTGCTGACTAAGCAAGTTAAAAGCTAATTTGAAAGATCAATAATTAAACGCTCGTCATTGTCAGCTGGTCTGCGTGTTTGCTTGCTTTTTGAAAACAAAAAAAAAATTGCATATAGATAAGAAAATTAAATTAAAGTGTATCGTCAAATGAGAGAATTTTATTCACAGAAATCAGTAAAAGTTGATAATAGGTCATCTTGTAGGGTTCATGAGTGAAAAGGTAGCATACATCGAGGCTATAATCAAATGCTAATCATTCCTGTAAAACACCTTTGCATGCGAGTTTATCTAATTTTCATCTAACCTTCATAAATATTCGCCTATTACAAACTATGAACATACCCAACTCAAGTGACTTAAGTGAAGTTGAAAAATGTACATATTTTTGATCGTTTGTCCTTCCTTCCTGTCTTGTGCTCACGCATGTAGTTCATCATCCTCTGCTCCTCTCTGAGAAGATTACTAAACACTTCTTCTTTATACCGACCAAGCCAGTGTAACAATGTACCTGTTCACAATATTTCATTTTTAAGATAATAGGCAGGACACGGTACAAACTTTTTTTGCTTGAAAAATAGCCAAAAAAGAAGAAGATGAGCAGCAGCAGCAGCAGTAGAATAATTGCATCTTGTATAAAACTTTTACTTTTCATTTGCATCTTTTTTATTTCTTATAAACCGTGTTTGTGGTGGTGCAATCAAGGGCTTGAAAGAAATAAATTTAAAGAGATTTTTAACATCAACCACCACCACCATCGTGATCATCATGATCAGCGTTACCACCATCACAGCAGCGAGCGAGAAAGAGCAAGTGAAGTGGAGTGGAGTGCAAGTCATATTTTATATATGATTATCTCTCAAGGTCTCTGTGTGAGCGAGTGAGTGAGTAGATAACAAAACATAAGATGTAACACACAGGTACACATATTCACACACATATTATAATTGTGCTCGTCTTTTTGTACTTTTTATATTTTTATTATTATTATTATTGCATTGCTGGTGGTACAAGCACAAGAAGATGAGATGATGATGATGATGAAGAAGACGAGGCACGTTGCATTGTTGCATGATTGTTGTTGTTACGTTTTTGATAGTGTGCGTAAGTTGAGGAGGATAGTGATAATAAATGGTGTAGAATGAAATGGGGTGAGCTTAAACAATACAATTCCTTAACTAAAGTCATCTTTCTCTCTCTCTCAAAAGTATAAACTAGCAGCGCTGATGATGAAGCTCTTGTAAAGCATTCTCTATTGTGTGTGTGTGCAACAGCAATACACTCAACTTTTAATGTTTCTGTATGGAAGAGATTGCGCATTTTGTTGGAACATCTTCAAAAAATATTCCTTTACTTCATTTCTCATCTTCGAGTGTTTTTATGTATCTCTCTGCCTTGCTTGCAGTTATTAGAAGACGCCACGAGAAGGAGAAGAGATATAGCTAATCAGTTAAAATAAATACCATTATGCCATGATACTTATATCATCTTTTTTCGTATTTTCTTTACGTTATCTGTGAACTGAGACTTGATTAAAAAAAGAAGGCGGAGGTAAGGCCATAGGCTGACTATATTAGTTTATTTATTTTACTCAAGTAGCAAAAATACAGCAGCATGCAGATATGATATTAACGCTATTTGCTGTGGTATGCACATTAAATAAAAAGGAGAGGAGAAAAAAATACATTTTGGTGTGATGGTATTTTGGAAATTGACGTACGAGCATATTATGTCCATGACTGTGTACACATGGATTATTATGTAGTACACGATAATGATGATGGTATGTATGTTGTTGTGTATGTGTGGTAATATGATGGTTGGCTTATTAGGATCAATAAATAAGGCATAATAAATACCTGTAACTACCAACACAATACAATAAAGAAAGGCTGATTCTCTAGCTAGCTAATCTAGCTAACAGTATAATAATATTGTTAAGTAAAGATGATATTATGCGTTGCATGTTACGACAAACTGCATATTTTCAGAAGAGAAAATAAGAGAGACAGAGGTAGAGAGAAGATGCATCATGAATCATCATCAGAAACCAGCACATTTTTACATGGGTTGTTGTTTGTAAAGTGTGTTTTATAATAACTTGCATGCTAATGCAGCATAACGTAATAGATTCTAAAAGTGGGCTCGTCGTCGTTTTCTACTATTATCTTCTTCCCTCGTAAAAAACATTCTGAAAAAAAACATACAGATATTATAGACCTATTATGTTTCACTATACTATATGCTAAGTATATATACCTACATACAATGTCCGCCTCTTTCCTTCTTACCTTGCTTTTAAAGATGCTCATCTACTCATCTCACACAAACTGCTGATGTTACATTAAGCTGGTGCGGTGGTTGCGTGGAATAAGGTCTTCCGCCCATCTGCATAGATTGCATCTTATTCCTTTTGACGTAATGATGACATGATGAAGATGATGAGCACAACAATAACATACATACCTACATAATAATAATAATAATAATTTTTATTTATTTATAAGGGTTCTTTATTCAGTTTATTTTGCCTTGTCGTAGAAAGCAAAAGGGGTTTTAAAAAAAATACAAAATATGTTTTAATGTTTGTATTTTATCACCATCTTCTCTTTCTGCATGTCGGACAAAATGAGTCTGATTTGGAACTAGTAGCAAAAAAACAAGCTTTTGTTTTAAAAGCTAGCATGTCATTTAGTTTTGTATCATAAATATCGTAGGTACATTTCTTTTGAAATTTTTTTACAAGACTACTTCTTCGTTGGCATTAAGTTTATTACGTATGCATGATGAGAAATCATAAAAAAAGTACCTGCATAATATTCTTGTCATCCTCAAACACATCGTAATTTTTTACAACTACTCGTCTCGTCTTACACGGTGAATTACTGTTAGGAGAAAAATGACGGTTTTACTTTCAGCTAGTAGAATGTTATTATTAGAAAGAAATATTTTTATGGGAGTAAGTATAAACTGAAAAAAAAACATTATTATGTCATAGGCAAGCACATGTAAACTTTTTGATGGTCGAGCAGTAAAGAAGATGAATTTCATATTATTCACTCGCTCACAAATATGATGATGATCATCATCATTAGGCATACCGATGTCGATACGCTCCACTGACGTTTATTGCTCACATAGACAAAGAGACAGCTAAAAGGTGGAATGTGATTGCTGCTGTTATGCTGGTAGTAATATTTTTACATTTCTTTGCCACCACCGCGTCTCAGTTGATGGATTTTTATCATTTCTTTTCGTCTTGCCTTTATGGATGACTTCAGTTGATGGCAGTGGCACTATTATTTTGACGGTGGTGGTGTGATTGTAACTGTGTACCAAGACAAGATATTTAACTGTATATAGTTAGTTGCATGTATATACTATGTTATCATTTAAGCATTTATATGCTCATTTTTTAAGTATATATCGCAAGGAAAATGACTAAAGATAATGTTGGTGATGTGATGATATAACATAATGGAACTTTCGCTGTCTACCTGTCGGCGACGTGTGTTATTTTTTGATTTTCAAAGTTGCCTACTTTTTATTGTGCTATTTTCAATACTTAAGCGTTTCCTCACATACTTGCATACCTTGTCGTCGTTATTTATAGTATTTAAATGAATAGAATGCTGAAAAATTGCAATTTTCTGATTGCTTTGCAATTGCACATTTCATTAAACTGTTGTTATATACAATATACTGCTGCTGGATTTCTAGATAAAAAATTCTGCGCAGTTAAGCAATAAGCATTAATGATGATTTGATGGGCTTAGAGGATGAATGTAATGCAATGATAAATAGCAAATGTCCATGTACGATGTAACTGTGAGGACGACAACAATGAAGTTGCTGCTGTTGCTGTTGTTGTTGTTGATGATATCGATTTTAATTTAGACCTGGTCTTCGTCATCGATAAATAAATCAACCATTGCACACGACGACGACTCTAATATGAGAAGTCGATCGAATTCACTCACTGAATACAAAGAGAGTAAATTTATTTCGAATCTGTATACATATAATAAACACGGTATAAAAATCTATAAATGTGTGGAGGAATTGCATGTGTGCTGTTATAAGAGTCAGCTTTTGAATGATTGAGGTGGTCGGTCGGTTATATGTAGTATTTGATTATGTAATGAATGAGATGTGTGTGAAGGTTTGCTGCTTATTGCTATTGATGATGAGCCACTTGAGCCATTAAAAAGACTTTCCATCTCATCGGATAATATTATTCGAAATGTAATGTGAACGGTGGTGCATTGTTGGTTATATGTAAGACCTCGTTCGTTTTTTTCCAACTATCCTTCGGCGATTCAATGAGGGAATGACTACGACTGTTATTTAAGCTACAGCGGTGATCAATAAGATAAATACGTCAGATAGCATTGTTATTGTCATCCATTTTTTTTCAAACTCAATTGAAACTGAATTAAATGACGGGGGAATTATAGAGTCCGTAGATTAATAGTGCGCATATATTATGCACAAAACAAAATGTTGTCGTCGTGTGTGTGTGTGCAATGCAATCTGCTGAACATGGGCAT
Source organism: Sinhomidia bicolor (assembly GCA_027743785.1). NCBI lineage: Eukaryota > Metazoa > Arthropoda > Collembola > Entomobryomorpha > Entomobryidae > Sinhomidia > Sinhomidia bicolor. The sequence goes on along the minus strand of JAHZMT010000994.1, from coordinate 12,281 downwards.
AACGAAGTGAGTGAATGTCCCATTGTTTGCATTTCAAATTATTGGAGCAAGTCAGATCTGTTTAGATTCACGCAACTTGTTATGTGGTGATGATGATCATGTGAATTGGAGTGCATAGTGCATCTCCTTCTTACTCTTGCATAAGAACATGTGCTATGATGAGTGTGTCGAATTGTGGGTTTCGATGATGATGAGCCAAAATAGTACAGGTAGACAGAAGAGTAACTTTTTAAAAAATTCTCTGATAAACCTAATGCCCGACCGACCGAGAGAATACAAAAACAGAAAGAAAATACTTGGGTGTGTAGCATACTAGGTAAACGGGGAAAAGGAGGGTCGATCGACCAAGAATCACCCACCAACAACAACAATACAATAAACAAAACATGCATAAAAATTATTACATTATGTAATCATAATAAAAAAAATCGAAGAATCGTTAAATAACTAGTCTCTCTGCCTGTATCAGGCAGAGAAATGCAATAAAAAGTCAATCAAGTTGCACATTATCTGAGCAAAAAAAGTTTCATCGTTGTTAAAATCGGAATACCTACCTGCTCTGTATTTGTGCTGTTAGTTTTCCTTACCTATAAACCTACCTACTACCTGCTTACAAAATTCAAAATTAAATATATGCACCTACCTACTTGTAAACAAACGGGTAGGTAGACAGACGGTGACGGTATCATAATAATTATGATTGTTGCAGAACCATACATTCAAGATGATTATGATGAAACCAAAGGCACTTTTTGTTTGCTGTTGTAAGTTACCTATGCCCTCAAGCTATAAAACTTTACTACAAGGCAGCAGTTTCAAAGCGGTTTTAACTTCACCGATAACATGCATTATTATGCATGTACTACACAGTTTACATGATGATGAGACGGTTTAAAACTAAACCTTAAATTGTAATCGTAATAGTAATCATAATCAAAAGGGCAGTCAAAGGTTGTTTCTTTCCCAAGTGCAGTTTGCTCTTCTTCTTCGGCTTATTCATCCGATAAACACTTAAATGAACTATTTTGTAGACTTGCATATCATGTTTTTTCCTCCTTGTTTTTAAGGAACAGCAAAAAACAACAACATACACACGGTGAATGATTTGATGGTATTTGATCGGTATTAGATAATTACACTACTGTTTTGTTTTGTTGTTGGTGTGGTTGTGGTGCTGCTCATTGAGTGATAGGCCATTATGTAGAAAAAGATAATTGTTTAAGAGAGAAAAAATGAGAGAAAGAGAGAGATGAGCAGGTTTATATAATATAATAATATTTGATGGGTAATATTATTACGGATAGTAAAAAAATGTTTGGGAGGATGAAAAGAAAGATGCTATAAAATGCATGACATGATGAAGAAAAAGATGATGATGATGATGTATGCAACGCACCACTGATGATGATTACGATGGGATGTGTGAGTCTTTTATGGTGGGAATAACTCACTAGAGAAGCAGCTCCTTAAATCTTTTTTTTAAAAGTGCAGTTTGTTTGATGATCCTCTTACCAAGCACCAGTCATGCCCTCCATTCGTTTTTTCTTGGTATATAGAAAAAAGTACAGAGCTAATAAGGTTTCTTTGAGTAGGAAGGAGATGCAGACGAAGAAAGCTTTGTAGAAAACAAAAACGAAGCAGACAGGCTTATATCATTGCTTTTCATCTCTGCTTAAAATCTCCTCGGAGAAGGAGATGAGATGGACAGTAAGATAGAAATATTATAAATTCCACCACAGCCACATGCATGGATCCGCCTTTGCTGCTTTTTGTGCATACATGATTTGATTGTAAAATTTAATATCTTTTGATTAGGTGAGGATTTTTTTTCTTTTGCATTCTCTTGTTACTCCATGCAAATTTGTGGTGGAGGAGACAAGTACACGTTGTAAGTTTGCTGGCAGATTTAATTTTTAATGTTTCAAATACAGGCAGTTTATCAATATTTTGCCATACTTGATTATGCACATCGCATCGCGTGATATTAGTATGTTTAAATGAGAATGTAAGTCATTTAGTCATCCAACAGAATGATATACACATAATATAATCTTCTTCCTCTTTTAAGTGGTGATAGAAGCTTCTGATGTGAGAAGTTAAAGTTTTTCATTATAATTTCATGATTACGCTTTACGGTTATGGTCTCTCATTTTTTGATGATGTGAATTTGTATAGCTTTTCTATCAATATGCCATACATTGTATTTTTATTCATCTGCCTAGTGTTGTTATTATTATAGAAGGTATAAATGCAAAAAAATGTGCGGTGTTTGGAGTAAGTACGTCGTGCCGTTGTAAGCAGTAAATTACAAAATAGGCGTGTCTTGCAATGGTCTTGGGATTATGATGATGACCAACACGATGATGATGATAATGCCATTATATGGGGAGGTGAAGGTGAGGTGACATTGTATAGTTGACATGATGTGTATCCAACAGTAGCTTAAAGCGTTTTGGACTGTTCCTGTTTGCTCTTGCGAAACAATAAAGAAGGCATTTCTGCTGTCTGCTTTCCATGCATAAATTGTCAACACGGAGAACGGAGACAAAAAAAATTGCGCATTCCAAAGAAGAAGAAACGATATAGTTTATCAAAAATAGTAGTAACTCGAATCTGCTTGCTATTACTAATAAAATTGAGGAACTGCCTAATTGAATGAACATTATGTGTGCTTCGTGACGTGAGGGGATGCTATTTAAGGAGACGTTCAATGAAAAGAGAGGACTCATTTTGATTGCTTATTACAAACCCAACCCATAAAAAGCTGGGTGGAATGTCCATCCATACGCATACTATTCATTCGTGCTACTATCAGGGAAGAAAAAATTAGACAGGGTTACAAAGATGATAATATTAATGAAAGCTGAAAGTTTAGCCGTTTTGTTGCAAGTGGGCAGAGGTTTAATACAGGTGTAGTCTCCTCTCTCTCCCTCTCTTCTGCGAATTGAACACGTTTTGCATAATGTCAAACTTGGAAGAATTATTGATCATCAGTCATTTACTTTTATGGATTTTACGACGCTTTCATGCACATCATATGAGTTTTTTCTACAAGATTATTTAAAAAATAAGATATAATAAAATATTATGTTGTACTCTGTAAACATTATACAAACTTTACACTTTTAAATACATGCTCCACAAAAGCAAAAAAAAATACTTTTGAAACTTTAAGAGCGAGTAATGTCGCTGCATGGAGCTCAAAAGAACTACAATAAAGTCAACAAAAAGTGTGGGTTTATCCCAAAGCTTGATGATGACGATGTTAGAACAAGTATGGTGGCAAGATGAAATTGAATAGGGAAAGGTAAAAATACTTTTGATAATATCGTACCGTAATAGATTACCTCAAAAAGAACGTGGGATTGTTATTTTTTGATGCTATGCGATGCTTTGTAAGTAATGCGGAATTCTAGAAGGGATTTTTTGATATTCTGGCACATGCGTGGACTGCTTTTAGGAGAATGCCTACCATGCTGACTTCATTTTGTACAGGTTTTTACTTTTTGTGGCAAAGTGTACTTAACAACGTCAGCAGCATGGAAAATACGCTATAATAAAATTAACTTTTGAGCTTACAGAAGGGAAATATACATATACCTCTGATAATGCAGGCTACCCTTCTTAATTAAGGCAATTTTTCTAGGGACGAGCAATCTAATGAATAAAAAATTAATGCAATAAATGGAGCTTCCGTTTACACTTTGGCTTTTGGTTGTGGTAATAAAGTCTGCTACGTGAAAGAAAATGGGGCAACAAAGACATTATAGACAGAGTCTTGGCAATATTCAGTGGAAAAGGCATTGAACAGCCTTCATGCATGGCATGTTTTCATTGTTACCGAAATCCCAATTCCCCAATCGCATTTTCAGTTTAACTTTGTATTTTCCGTTGTTCTTAAAAAGAAACTGATGGTGATGATTATTATGATCACACAAAAATAAAATGGAGAGCAGAGTCCCCACTCATATGGACTGAGAAGAAAATGTCTTCAAAGAGACGAGAGTTACGCTACTGTTCTAGACTGGGTGTATAACGTACAATAAATGCATACCTGCGAATGAGTTTTGATGAGACTCCAACCAAAGTTTTATTTTGTCTTTTAATGGATTAAAAGAGATTAGAAATGGAGAAAGGATGATGTTATTGTGCTGTTGCGTTTGTAATGATTGTTCTCTATCGTTTTTCTTTTCTTCCAGGATTTTGACGATGACGACGACGATGACGCTGAAGAATCCTTTAACAAAACCAACAGTAATGGCATGTGTTTTTACCGTCATATATGCTCCTCGGATGGAACCCAGTCTACACCTGTCTCACCGTGGAAAAGTAAACCTGCCATTGGTAAGTATACATTTACACAAATATTTACAATTTTCATCAGCATCTTAAGGTGGTTTTGTTTCAATAAGACAAAGAGAAAGGCAATAAGCCGTATATATTGCCACTTAAGACGACAAGGAGTTCTAATCCGCTGTGCTGCTTAGTTTAATTTTCTTTTAAGCCAAAAAGCGTCAAGTCATTTTAACAAGTGTATGAGAAGTCTGGGGAGGTGGCAATAGATTTCTTTTTAGGATGTAAAAGGAAGCGAGAAATGTTAAATCAATACCACTAATCCGCGCAATCCTTTTCTTTATTACAGGTGAGGATTTGGGAAGTACAGAGAGATTAGTGGATCTCCGAAGAAGGCACACGATATGCAATCCCACAATGAGGGATGAGCACGGTGCAACCCTTATTACCTTCCCTTTTGAGTATACAAATTCCAAAAAGATTTTCGACTCTCTCAATGGACCTGCTGTCTCACCAATTCTGCACAGACGGAAGCAGCAACTTCCACATTCTGTCTCTAAGAGTTCCCTTCAAGAGGAATTCTTCCAATCTAATCAATGGCAGACGGCAATGGAGTGTCTGTCCCTGAATCTCGAAGAGGTCGTGCATATTCGTTTTGTTCTTACCAAAGCTGAGCTCGAAGCTCTTCCTGTTGACTGCAGTCTCAAAGAGGATGTGGAGAAGGGAAAGGTAAATTATACACAGGCAAAAACTCATTAGCAAGCCACTAATATTAGTTTATATAAACGGCAAAAAATTGTTGAAACCTTAATCGTATAAGTTATGGGGTATAGTGGAAACGCTATATAATCCGCTCCTGCCAGAGCCATAAGCCACAATTTCACAAGGAGAAAATTTTGGGCGTCTGCTCAAAACGAGTTTGGTATTTAAACTGACGTCGCCATATTCCTAAGGGAAAAAAGTACACGACACATTTAATGAACATTTACAGCAAGTTGTTGGGAAGGTACCGGTACAAATAAAGTCCAATTTAAATTGAAGCTTATGATTTGCAGTATCTGACAGGATAAGATTTAAGTTCAAAAAGTCATTAAAACGACATTTACATTGCATGTGCTTCATGATGCATAAAATTTCGCATTACTTTTCCCTTAATAAAATTAAAATGAATGAGAAATTAATTACACGAGCGAATTGAATGGCCTGCGGGGGAGTAATTACTTCATTAATGTGGCTGCACAACACAACCATATATTTGCTTATAGCATGTGTTTGGTAAAGAACCTACTAGCATAGTGCATAGCATGTTGATAAATCACTCATTAAGTATCATAACTTCCTATAATAATAATTGATTAAGAGTATTGTACAATTGAAACTGAAAGTTGATAATTCTCTTGGACATAATAAAGACCATGCATGCATTTAAATTTTTTATCAACAAGCAACATACCTACTTAATAATTATTTCATTAACAAAAAATGGTGTACGTATGCGTACACATACTTAGGTATATGTAATAGTAATAATATGTACTTTGCATTTACTATTTACTAGCACGGGCTGTTGTTTAACCCTTTTTCTCTTTACATTATTGACGTTAAATTACATACTTAACTTTTTATGATTGACTTTGCCTTGAACGTCTTTGAACTTTACGTGCCTAATCCTTTATTGTGCTGCATTTTCTCTCTTATCGATGCAGGGGCCGGAACGTTAGTGTTTATGTTTATATCGTAAAAAGTGGGATCAGGAACATAATAATTTCTTTTGTAAATAAGAACACATAAATTACAAAGTGATTTTCCGCCCTGCTGGCAATAGCATTTTTGGTACTATCGACTATATGGTGCAATCTGCTCATTCATGGCTTTTGGTGTAGCAGGAAAAGGGGCATACTTTTAACGAAAATGGATTTACTTAGCAGAAATATAAAATTTAGTAACATGGCTTAATAATACTATCTGTTGTTTGTACTCGTGTACAATATTTAATATTAAACCAAGGTACAATACATATTTTATCGATGCAATTAGACTAAATGGGGTTTAATACTTTATTTATGGCCACTCGACATACATAAAGACATCAGAAATCAAATGTTATCATCACTTATCACTTTAAACATATTATGAATGAATGAGCTCTACTCAGGCAGGCAACTTAGGCAAGTAATTTCTTTGTTGCATACGTCAATTTGTACAGTAAAAAAGTTTGCGTTTTTTGGGGAATGACTTTAGCACAGATACTACGTGCAACTTATGGCAAAGTAAATTGAGTTATTAAGACTTTTATTTAGTGGTATCAACATCGGTAAACATGCATATGTACATTGTAAATGGTAGTGGTGGAAGAAGGTGTAATCTGATGAAAAACTTAATTAACTGCATGAAATTTAGTTTTATGTTTATGATGTAGTGTTATAGAACACACGTTATATTGCAAGGATGAAAAGCTAAGTAAAACAATAAAAATGAGCATAAAAATAAAATGAGTTTCTCGCTTCTCTCTCTGTCGACAGATTTGCTTCCTCTGCCTGAAAACTCGATTTGCTCTCTTCGGGCCGTGGGGTAACCAATGCAAACTGTGTAAGCGGATGGTCTGTGCCAAATGTTGTTCCAAAGTAAGTAAACAACGTAATAATGTATAATGAAATTATTGAAGATAATGAGCAGGATGTATTCGTGTGTGTGTACTACTACTATGAGGAAAACGTAGACACCTCTCTAGTTTCTCCTACCTACCTAGAGACGTGATATGATATCGTGTCTAGATATAACAAGGCTAATCAGTAATGTATGTTCATATGAAATACTAGATGAGAATACCCACTGAGCACTTTTCCAAAGTTCCGGTTTCCAGTCTCAGTCCTGCACTTTCTCCGCGTGATGAGGAGAAAGAGCTTCCTGGATCCAGAACGCCAACTCCTAACAGCACTAATGGTACGACAACAAATACAAATACACTTAACAACAAGCCAGCAGGACGAAAGAATAGTGTAGGTAGTGCACCCACGTCACCAAATATGTCACGTAAATCTATAGGGACAGACTCGGACAGTGGACAGCGTTCCATCTCCCCTGGGCTTTTGGAGTCGGAAGAACGTGACAGATTTTCTCCAGATCATGGCAATGGACCTTACAGCTTGCCCACTGTCACCTCGATTTCTCTTGGCCTTATGGCTTTTAAAAGGTATGATGGAAAAAATGAGGACAAGTCTATACCAATTACTTAATCAAAATATGAAAACAATGAACAACATGAAAACATTTTATGAACAATTTCTATTTCATAGAAGAAATTTTGGCCGAGGAAAAGAAGATGACAAGACTGAGAAATTGAAAGGGTCTCTCATGGTCGTGTGCCACGACTGCAAAGCCATGGTTCTACAAATCATCCGATCTTCCAGAGCCAAGAAGGCGATCAATTACAGAAACCAATTGGCCCTAGAAAGGTCTACGGTTCAGCCAGTCGCATAAATTCCGTTTTCGTTTTTTCCTTGTTGACTTCTTATAATATCTTATTATATAATAATAATTATATACCAGTTTCTGAATTGTACTCTACAGTTGGACCTGCAACATAGTTCAAAGCTTTAAATAATAAAATAATATTTAAAAATAAACTATTTGAAAAAATGTATAATGTGTGTATTCGCAACTATCATGGGCTGCCGCTGAAAGATATTTGAATGACAAAGCTTGCTTATATAAACTAAAAATATCACAAGAAAAAATATTATCAGCTATTAAACAAAAAAGATATATCAAATCTATCTATAAATGATACGAAAAAATATTAAAGAAACTTTGTGGAAGATAAATTGCTTTATAATAGTCGACTCTCCGATAATCTCGTGCGAGGAAGTAGGGGTATATAATAAACGTTACAACAAACAATTACGAAAAGAAACTGTAATCTTGCAAGAACGCTCCGGATAACACGTCTTCTGTATCAAGCGGTTATCAATTCACAATACTCTGTAGGTAAAACAAAACTTAGGTAAAGAAAATATACTGTGTAGTAGATTCAGAAAATACTAAAAATCGTTCCAATGTTGTATGTCATATGTGTAAAACATAAATATTCTATAAATCCTCCTGTGTCATGATGTCATTACTGGTTATTATACGTCGATGATATGAACAAATATTATTATTACAAATGTGAAAAAGTTGCATATAAATATATTAAAATTAATTATTAATTAATTCTAATTATTATTAAGAAGAATATAGTGTGTAAGGAATTATGTAGGTAATGTGTATTCATTCTGCTGCTACAACCTCATGTTATTCTAAAAAAAATAATGTGTAGTATTTTTTAATATTTTTGTTCAGAAAGGTTCAGAGAGATTGCATTTGTTTTGTGTCTATATATATATACAGGTAAGCTTGCGTCGTATTAAATAAGCCGGCCTATATATGTATTTCACAATACCGTTTCGTGAATCCACAAATTTTTAATTACTATCAACTAAGTCAATTCATGTAATGTGTGCCTATTTCGTATTTATTTTGTTCTTTTCGTAGTAGAAATCCACTGACTTCATTGACAAAACAATTATTTTGTAATAGTAATGATTATATAAAATATTAATGATATACGATGAGAAAAAATAAACCGTTCATCAATCATGCACCTTTGTCGATGTGTAAAATAATGTTGTGTATGTGTTACCTTTTTTGAATCACTAATATTACTGATCATGTGCACAAATGGGAAATGTAATAGAGCATAAGCATAACTCCAATAATTCCGTCATGCTTAATTACTCCGTAATACTTATATTTTTTTAGGCTTAATTAGATGCAAAAATGAGTCCATCGCATGATCATTGAAAATAAATAAAACAAATTTTTCATTGAAGGAAATCCTCGGACAGTTATATTTTCAATTGACAATACAATTTTTACAGAAAAGCTATCTGGCGATAACCGACTAAAGTGGATAGACTAAATTAATATAACGCATCCGTTTTTTGAAGAATATATTTTAGTTAGTTATTGTACATATTATTCTAATTTACAGATTTTAAAGATATCGAATTAGGCTAATTCGATAAAACTGTACACTCGATATATAATCATGTGCCCAGTACAAAAACATGCTAATAAATACACAGGCTTTTGCCTAAAGATATTGGCATGAGATTTACTAATCCTTATCACATACCAGCATTTGCGATTGGGACGCATCCTAAATGTGTGCATACGCCAAGAATTACAAGCCATTCTGGATTCTTTACACGAGCTGAGTCAGGCTCAGGATCACGAAGACTGGAAACATCCACGGACTCTTCAGTTTGAATTTCCGCAGCAGTTCTATAAAAGAAAAATTCAAAATTCAACTAATTGGTTCAACTAAAGTTCATTGGCAGACTAAATAACTTTAATTAACTTATTCTAAATCAATAAATCTTTACCTATGGCGAATGAACAATGGTTTTCCCCTCCACTTGAAGGTGACATTTTTTCCCTCTGGAATATCTCCAAGCTTGATTTCAATTTTAGCCAAAGCTAACACATCGGCAGATGCACTCATGCTCATGACAAGATCAGTGACAATTGTTTTTGCGCAGTATGCTCCAGTCATACCAACAGCTAAATATTACATAAGATTAGAAATAAATTTACTTTACCTTCATGCTTTACATAGTTTATGCAATTGCCTTATATTCCAAATCACAGATATAAATTAAACCAATACATTATGTCCTTACCCGCTCCAGAAATAAGATACGTAAAAGTTTGTCTCGCCGGTGCGCTGTCCCTATTCCTCGCAGTAGACTCTTTCACAGCACTCCTTCTGTAGTCCGAAAAATCTGGGATACGGATATCGGTGTGTGCACACCTAACCGATGCACTTGTATTAACACCAGACGTAACCAAAACTTGTCCTCGTGGAGCATTAAGTCGTAAAGTATCTCCACTGAGTCGAGATGCTGGTGCAGGATGTCCAACCGGAACACTAGCAGCGACAACCGCTGGAGGGTTCAATGCAGGTTTCGCAGCAGCTACTGCTGTAGTAGCGGCCTTAAAATACTGGGACATCCCACTGGATTTTGCCACGTAGCTCAGCATTGCGCTTAAATATCTGGAACTGAAAGTTACAGTAGACAGTAATTAACACTTAATATTAAATGCTTATATAGTCAGCAACCTCCTTTAGCAAGATTATTTACTAACTAAGAAATGAAACATTGAAGATAACCAACAAAGAACTACAGTCTGTTTACTAATTCTTGACCAACCAAACACCAAGCTCAACGTTCTAAAAACTTTACTAACAACGTTTTACTTCCTTCATTGCAGTTCAAATCTGCTTTTTTACTTACCTTTTCAATTACCCAAAAATTAATCTGGAACAAATTTCCAATCAAATTTTCTATTCTTCAACTGCTCGCAGCTGATGTCCCAATTAAATGGCCTCATATACAGCAGTAGCAGAGCAGAAAACACTATTTTGAATGCATTGAGCCACAAGCAGTTGGGTGGTTCAAGTGATCAGATGTAATGGACGACTTACTTGTCGTAATGCCCCAGAAATATGTCTACACGCGGTAGATCTTTCATTTGAAAATGTACATGTTTTCTTATGAGACTGAGAAAAGAGACAAAATTGAGCAGATACCGACAAAATAGACTTGTTGTAAACATTAGTATTTGGTAAACAAGTGAACAATGAAAAGTTCAAATGCATTCGTACACAATCTGCGAGAAAAGATAGGAGAGAAACAAAAGCACTTTTCCCTTTCATACTACGCACGCACGGTGGTCCTCTCATCTCTGTTTGTCCAGAGGTGTTGCTTTTTGTCTTGTTGACATCTTCTTAGTTTCCCGGAGAAAGTTTAATTAATGGGTAAGTTAGTTAACAGAGAGCAGTGCCACAGCAGCATTTGCTTGAGTATTTACTCATTGTTCATTGTTAGCAAAAATGTTAGCAAAAAATTAATGTTCGTTGACATTGAGTTATGTTTCAAAAGTGTTCTTCTTGCTGATTTACAATGGTTATTCTAGATGTGGTAGTCCATTTTTCTTAAAATTCCAGTCAACTTCCGGCTCTTGATTAGCTGACGGCTTAGTTAATTGATGTATTTTCGGAGAGAGATGATTTCATGATTATTGATTAGGTTTTCTTCACAATCGTGTTTGTGCTACTGCTATGTACCCTCTCTAGAAAGGGTGAACACTTCCTAGTTGGTTGGATTGTATTATTGCATTGCAGGTTTAATTTATATTCAGATAATTAATTGTAATTTTTCACTTTTGACTTTGGTTTTAACAGATGGAGATGTTGAGGACAAGGGGACCGACAGATTAGACGCTCAAAACCACTTATATTGTAGTGAAGGGTAGACTCTGCAGCCAATTAGCTTTCTAACGTTCTACCAACTTGTTGATTTTAGCGAAGAGGAGGTAACTAAATTAGTATCATCATGGATCTGTTACAGCGGGCCATATCTGATATGAAAGCGAGTCCTCGCATCACCGAGAGAAAGGTATGGAATTGATTGATTGTTTTATTTGGTGTGCCCACACTGCTAGTTGTTGAAAGTACAGTTTGTTTTTATTCTACAACTATTGCTCATTTTTTTGGTGAATGATAGGCGGGTGCAGATCGATTAGAGGACTATGTGTGCAATGATGAAGCTATTATTCTTAAACTGAACTGCAATTCAGTTCAACAGGATAAAAAGCAGGGAGACAAAATGACATGGACAGTAGTCTTTACAGAAGTCCGTGACTACTTTGCTAAGGTAAGATTAATATTTTACTGAATTTACTGTGATCAAGATGATGGGATGATTATATATAATACATATCACAACGAATTACCATTTTATACATAGTTCATCAAAAACATATCATATTGCGTATCATTTGCCTTTCCCTTGACACTGTATTTTTTAAATCCATTTTATAACACCATTATTTGTTAGGAAACTGAAAAAGGAGCGTTAACGGTAACAAGCAGATTTTTTTAT
>JAHZMT010000993.1:0-12305 GCA_027743785.1 Sinhomidia bicolor | reverse complement strand
GACAATGTCTCACTTGCTTACGGAGACACGGACGTCTTGAAAAATCTTACTTTTGAAATCCCTCCACGCGGCAAAACAGTACAATGATTTGGAAATGTGGCGAGTTATAGAAGAGGTACTGTCATGTCATGTCATGCAATCAAACCATTGTACCTACTCTTGATCGAATGACCGTCTTTTATTCTATGTTAAAGGTCAAACTTAAAGAGGAGATTGATGCATTGGATACTCCAGTTGAAGATGGGGGCAGCAATTTTAGCATAGGTCAGCGTCAACTCATTTGCCTTGCGAGAGCCATTTTAAGAAGAAACAAAATCATTATCATGGACGAGGCGACTGCTAATGTGGATCCAGAGTAAATTGCCCTTTTTCCCTAGTAATTTCTTATCATGTTTTAACTTTCTGCCCATTTATGAACATGTATTTTTTTCTACAGAACTGATGCTTTCATTCAAGGAACGATTCGTGAAAAATTTCGTGATTGTTCAATGATCACTATAGCTCATAGACTTCAAAGTGTGATGGATTGTGATAAGATACTTGTTTTGGAGAGAGGCTGCATGAAGGTACACACAGATAGGTTAAACTTTATCCAAAATTTCAAGTGTCTATTCTGTTAACATATTTTGGACATTCTAAACAGGAGTATGACCATCCTCACCTTCTATTGCAACAAGAAAATGGATTTTTATCTCAACTTGTGTCCTATGTTGGCGAAAATTTAAGGTTACAACTGAAGGAAACAGCAAGAAAGCATTACGAAAAAAATTTGTGTCAACAGGACATGTGAAAAAATGGAGATTTCTTTGAATGTACAGAGAAAATATTTAAAATATAATGTCTGAGTCTAATCTATATTCGACTGTTTGTCTCAATATTAGCTTGTTACGCTTGTCAAGATATGTTTAAAATAGGTATACGGTTTTTATTTATGCTAAAAAATGACTTTCGCTTATCAGCACTCAGAGAGGATAAACATGTTATTACTCTCTTCTCCTGAACGAGCAAAGTAGGTAATATATAACTAGTACCGAATGGATATTGGATGTAGTTGAATGGCCCCATCCAATATTGTCATCTCTCTACTCTCGACAATTAAAAACAAAAAATCTCACTGTATTTGTTTATTTTAAGCTTATGTTGTACATTGACATTTAAAGTTCCACCACTGTGCTTCTGGTGTTGGATGTTTTAAATGTAGATCAATACCTAGTCAAAAACAAAGGAACGTATCCAATAAAAGTTAAATGTCCGTATAATTGAGTCAAATTGAATTCTATACGTGTTATTTAAATCCAAGCTAGTATCATGTCAAGTATACTTTAATCCATATTATCCGATAGATTTATCCGGTCGATGCCTGAAATATTGACTGGATTGGCATGAATGCGTATCGAAAGAAAAACTTTAAATTGACCTCATATGCTGTTGTAATTTTATTATTACAGCTCGTGACCGTTGTTGGACGTCATGAGTCGAGGCGATTGAACTAACGAGGGATAGATACAATACGTATGCATACACACGAACACAAATGCATGAACAATGATAAATGTTGTTTGTGTTGATGTCACCAAAAGTATCTTACAAATTTAGATCATTTAAAGGGAAAATGAAGTTTGGCTAAAAATGGAAATATTTTCTGCTTGTCCAAAAACAAACAAACAAAAATAAAAATATTTTTTACTGTTCCATGTCTGAATAATGTATCGTATAACTGGGTAAATAGTAAATAGTGCGTCATTTTAATAAATATGCTAATGTCTGCTGCAAGCACTTTATTCAAGTCATTCGTGAATAATCGTGAATAAATAATTAGCTTTTGCTTCCTACTACTACACTTGAAACACGTAAAAATGTTTTTCATTTTTATTTTAAAAAGTATTCATAACACTTGACTTGACTTGTAGTGTTGTGCGTAATGTTGTTCTCTCTTTTGACTCAAATTATATGGCTAGTCTGACAGGCAATAAAATTGGTTATTATCTTCCATTCAACTTTGTGTACGTTTAAGGGGGCTGCTGCATTGTAAATCTTATACTTGATGTGATACTTTTATTGGTTGGAACTGGACAGGATTCACATGAAAGTGCTAACGTCACATTTCATTCATTTCCTTTTTGAATGTTGACTTGTGTCGTTGAATTATTTTTTATTGGATTTGGATTTGGTAATTCCCAGACTTAAACAGATTTAGTTTATATTTTGCAAAACAAAGAGGTATAATAATTGACTGTGGAGCTGTTATTAAATTAACCCAAATTTGTGCTCATTGCGCTGAGAGTTATGAGTAGATTTACTTTGAAAAAACGTGTGAAATAAACAATAAATTAAACACAATGAATCCTGACAATTTACCTGGCGTCTCCGATGGAAAATGCAAATTTTCTATCGAAAGTATTTTTCAGGTAATTTCAAATATGTCAATTTTTATTTTTTTAAATATAAAAGTTGTGAGATAAATTTTGTGTATGTAGTTGGCTATTCGAGTTTTTTCGATTGGGTTCAAAACGAGATCTTGAGTTGTCGGACTTGTATAGACTTTCCGGCAACAATAAATCTGAGAAATTGGGTAATGACTTGGCACAAGCTTGGAGAAACCAGATACGTGATGCGGAGAAATGGAATCTAAGGAACAAAGGCAAGACTAGTAAGAGTCCGAGTTTGGGCAAAGCTGTGGTGAAAGTGTTTTTTTGGCAGTATGCAGTGCTTGGGCTCATTGCATTTTTTGAAGAATGTATTTTAAAGTAAGACTTACCATTAGCAAATACATTATCTACAAATCATCTTTTTCAACTGATTAATTTGAAGACTGCTGTCTAAACTTTATTAAACATACTTCTCCTCTCGCAGAATTGCACAGCCAATATTTCTTGGTCTCATTATCCGATATTGCGCTGGGGAATTTGGAAATACGTCTGGATATTTATTTGGTGCTGGTTTATTTTTATCTTCAGGTAAAAAATAATGATATGCCTGGTTATTTGGAGTAAACTCAAAATTTTGAGATAAAATACATACATTGATTTGAGGAATTCTCTATATGTAAACGTTTTAACAGCACTTTATACCACGCAACACCATCCGTATTTTTTCTTGACGTTACAAGTAGGTATGCGAATCCGAGTTGCCTGCTCCTCGCTCATTTATCGAAAAGTACGTTGATTGAGAAACAAATGTTATTTGCGAAAGCATATTATTAGTTTTTGCACAGGTGGGATAACTGTTGTTTATTATTAAATAAACAGGCATTAAAACTCAGCCAGGCAGCAATTGGAAAAACAAATGTTGGACAATTAGTTAATCTTTTGTCTAATGGTAATATTTTGAAATACACTTATTGCTAAAGTTCAAGTACATTACATACGGAACTTAACAAACAATGCACTTTTCTTAGATGTCAACCGATTTGATCTGTCAGTCGCATTCCTTCATTATCTCTGGGTTGGACCAATTCAACTTGGCATTGTCACGTACATTTTATGGGGTTATTATGGTGGGTGCATCCGTTTATGTCTCCGTTCATATTTTTCAGCAACCTCAGCAAAATCTTTGACCCTTGTACGACATTCCTTTCAATTTTAGGTTGGCCATGCTTGGTAGGAGTGTCAGTACTTATCTTGTTTGTCCCATTTCAAAGTAAGTTTGCTCCGTGCTAAACATTTTCTTCCGAGAAGCTGCTTACGCACAGTTGAATAGCAGTTTTACATTTAACATTTGACACTGCTTGGCTCATTTTAATTTGTGCAGAGTCAAGTAGCATGCTCAAGTACAAGTAATTAAAAGAGCTGTCAAAGACTTATCAGTACAACATGATGTTAATTACTTGGTAAACATCTCGGCTTCTTCCTTTTATAGGTATAATGGGAAGGCTGTTTGGTATGCTGCGACTACAGGTTGCGGAAAGGACAGATCGACGAGTACGAATAATGAGTGAAATTGTCAACGCTGTTCGCATAATCAAAATGTATGCTTGGGAAATTCCATTTGCCAACTTGGTTGCTGAAGCAAGAGTGTAGGCTAAAAATGGATAAATGATCGTTTTTTATGGCGGTAGCTTCTACAGGCATTTCATGGCAATAATTTTAATAACCTTACTTTTGACAGAGATGAAATCAAGTACATTCGGAAAACTGCTTTCCTTCGAGCGGTAAATCTTAGCTGCTACTACATTTCATCAAAAGTTGTTGTATTCCTGACTCTTTTGACCTATGTGCTAACCGGAAATTACCTAAATGCTGAAAAAGTATGTTTTAAAATGATCAATTTATACAATGCCTTTAAATATGTAGGTTTACAAACAGCAATAATAAGTAACATTTCTCTTTCAATGTGTTCATAGGTTTTTGTCTGCTTGTCTTTATATAATAACGTCCGCTTGGTCATGACACTATTTTTCCCCAACGGAATTTCTCAACTTGCTGAGGCTCTTGTTTCAATCAGGAGACTTGAAGTACTTGAATAATTATTATTTGACACCAAAAGGTTCGACATTTGTATTCATTAATTTTTTACTTTTTAATCCAGAACTTTTTGCTCATGGAAGAGAGGGATATGCCACCAAGGCCAATTGAACCGCTTACAAATTCAAAAGATGGTCGCTACAAATCTCGTAAAACCAAAAGAGAAGGAAGTGAAGTAATCATGACCAACTTGAATGCACGGTGGAGTGGGGCATCAAATTCTGATGTTAATATCAACACACTAAGTGACATATCTCTAAAAGTAATGGAAGGCCAATTAGTAGCTGTAGTTGGATCAGTTGGAAGTGGCAAGGTTTATTTTTATAATAATAAATAAGGTTTATTTTTATGGAACAATTTTCCTATCAGTCTAATTTCGTTGTCCTAATTTTTAACGCTCTGTTATCTTTATGACTTTAGACATCTCTGTTGCAAGTTTTGCTCCACGAACTACCATCTTCAAGTGGTGTGCTGCAGATAAAAGGAAAACTTGCGTATACATGTCAAGAGCCATGGATTTTTGGCGGATCGGTGCGTGATAATATATTATTTGGCCGTGATTACGAGTACGACCGTTATCATCGTGTTATTCAGGCCTGCGCTTTATCCAAGGATATGACACTGCTGCCTTTTCAGGATCAAACATTGGTAGGTGATAGAGGAACGTCGTTATCAGGTAATACCGGACATTATTTGTATGAAATGATAAAATTAAAATTGTTCAAATATGTTATAATGAAACTTATCAAAAGTAAATGTTTGCTTTTAAAATATTTTTCAGGGGGACAGAAAGCTAGAATAAATTTAGCACGGTAATGTATTTTTATGCTTTGTTTTGCTAAAATAGGTATGTGTGCTAAAATTAAAGTAAGTAATGCTAACTTGGTTTCGTCAAAAACAACTTTACAGAGCAGTGTATGCAGATGCGGATATTTATCTGCTTGATGATCCTCTAAGCGCAGGTTTGATTTAAAAAGATGTAATTTTAAATGTTTCTATTATAAATAGAAAATGAAAGAACAATAACATTTTGTGCTTTTTATGATAATAGTCGATGCTGAAGTGGCTAAGCATATTTTTGAAAACTGCATCATGGGATTTCTTAAGGACAAGGCAAAAATTTTAGTAACGCATCAGCTCCAGTTTTTGAAACCAGCAGATGAAATAATTCTTTTAAACAAAGGAAAAATAGAAGCTAGAGGTAGCTACGCGGAGTTGTTGAAAACTGGCATAAACTTTGCACAAGCACTTCATACAGATGAGCAGTCCACTCCAAAGTCTGTTGATAATCAAAATGGAAACCCAGCTCAAGTATTGAAAATGAAAGGAATGGGTCATGAGATGCACACCGGATCTTCACAATTTCGACGAAGTGCCTCAATGAGTTTGTTGGAAATGGGGGCATTAGGTAGTTCCGTAATACCTGAAGAGTTTGAGTGGGAAGATGAGCCAATGATTGTCAAAAGTTTTGGTCGTCAATATGCCAGTCGTCGAGAGTAAGAGAGTAAAATTGATTTTAAATAAATGCACCTAATCATTTTAGGCGTTGCGGATAAGAGAATTTTCTGGTGATTGTTTTTTCAGCTCAAGACCCATTCTTCCCCATTTTAAAAAACCAAAGAATGCGTACGGAACGTTTTCTTCCGGATCCAGCTCTGATGAAATCATTGAAGAAGAAAGTAAACCCTTACTGCCGCAACAACACGATGAAACCAGATCAAGTGGTGATATAGGATTGAAGTTGTACTGGAAATATGTGTCTGCTGGCGCTTCTTGGTTTGGATTACTTCTTATGCTAGCGTCAAATATTCTTGTTCAGTTGCTCTTTTCAGGATCAGATTATTGGCTTCAATACTGGTAAAACATGAGCGTTGACTTTGAATATAAATTGATGCAAAGTGTCAAAAACATTTCAAATGGAAGAAATATTTCATTTAAATATTTCACAGGACAAAAGTAGAAGAAAGCAGGACACCTATTACGGAACAACTGAATCAAATAAACTCAAGTGTTGAGTATTTAACGATCTCAGAAAAACCCGTTGCAGTCGACACAATTAAAGATTATCTTCAGAATAGTCGGGACATGCAAGTGTACATTTATTGCGGTCTCGTAGGATCGTTGTTCGTTGTGTCTTTGATAAGAAACTCTGCATTTCTCAACATCTGTCTAAACTCTTCCATTGAACTGCACCGGCGACTATTTCAAGGCGTTATGAGAGCTGCGATGCGATTCTTTGAAATTAATCCTTCTGGTCGGGTGTTAAATCGATTTGCTAAGGACATTGGTAAAATATTTTACAAATTACTTTGTAAAATAATTTGCTAACATAGCAAACGTAAAATCATGATAACGTAAAATGTAAATAAATGTAGTGTAATTCTTGAAACAGGTATTATAGACGAAATGCTACCAGTAACGTTATTTGATACCGTCGAGGTAAAATATTTTTGTTATCATCACAATGTTATTTTTAACATAATATGCAAAACTATGTGCCATATTAAATTTCTATTAAATGTCTATATAGATTGCGCTACAAGTGATTGGTGTTGTTACAATTGTCAGTGTTAACAATCCGTACCTTTTAATACCTTCCCTCTCATTAGCGGTCGTGTTTTACTATATTCGAAGATTCTACCTACGAACGGGTATGAATAGTATTTTACAATTTTACAAATATTGTTTTTCAAAACTTTAATTGACATTCATGAAGGTAAAAACGCATCTAAAAGCTGCATTGTCTGTCGTAATTATATTTTGAAATTTTTGAAATTATTTTAGCGAGAAGTGTGAAACGACTAGAAGGAATCGGTAAGTCTCACTTAGCTTATATTTAGACTATTTATGTTTTATGTTGAATGATATTTGAAAACTAAAAAAAATACCTTTGTATGATAAATTGTAATTTAATAACAGCGAGAAGTCCCGTTTTCTCACATCTAAGTACGTCTCTGTATGGACTCAGTACTATTCGAGCAATGGGAGTAGAGAATCAATTTGAAAAACAATTTGATGCGCATCAGGATCTTCATTCAGGTAATAATTACTTATTTGAATGACTGTAAAACTACAATAAAACAATTTGAATTATTATATTTCAATACATATTTTGAATGCATTCTTTTTTTTAAATCTTTACAGCCTCTTGGTTTCTATTTCTGGCTACAGCAAGATGGCTAGGAATATTTGTTGATTGGTGCTGCGTGCTGTACATTGGGGTAGTCTCGTTTACTTTTCTTTTCATGAAAGGAGGTAAATCGTGAAAAAAATTAAGAATATTGTACATAAGTTTTGTGTAGATAGTACTTTTAATAGATAATTTTAAAAGTACTTTACCAGCAATTTATATTTGATAAATTTCAGAGGACTCTAGCTCTGCTATAGGTCTGTCAATTGCATCTGCCATGTCACTTACTGGAATGTTTCAGGTAATTTAAAAAAATGCTTTCAAAAGCATTGCCGCAATCACTGGCCACTGGTAATTACTTTAACCATTTGTTGGGTTTTCTTATGTTGTAGTGGGGTGTGAGACAATCAGCCGAAGCAGAGAACCAAATGGTTAGCGTTGAACGAGTTCAAGAATACGCTGAAATTGAACCAGAAGGGTTACTTGAGTCTACACCAGGTAGTTATAACTTGTATGCATAAAAATGCAAAATTCCAACATGTGCTACAGTGATAGTACGTATTTTGACCAAATTTAACAAAATGATAGGCAACAAACCACCTCCAACATGGCCATCAAAGGGAGAAGTCGTTTTTAAAAATTTAGTTATGAAATACGGAGACGACTCACCTGTGCTCAAAAATATAACCTGTGTCTTTAAATCCCAAGAAAAGGTTTGGAATTGATAGAATTACAATTTAAAAGAATTTCAAATGATATATGATAGTTATTTCGAACATTTTTTTGAAAAACATAGGTGGGCATCGTAGGTCGTACTGGGGCCGGGAAAAGCTCACTTATTACCGCATTGTTTAGGTAAAAAAATCATTATAAACGTAAGTGAAAATCCTTTTATATGCGCGTCCCGAGTAATTCACAAAAATTTCCGGGTACGAATTGTATAAGAATTTTCACCTACGATAAATAGTATTTTTAATTAAAACATTTCACAAAACGAGAAACAGATCGTTGGATAAAGTAGCAAAAGTGTTTTCGAAATAATTTATAACAAGCAAAGTATTTTGTCTGAGACTGAAATACTGGAAAGGTTCCCAAAATGCAAGCAGCATTTTCCCTTTCGTAATGCTTTGAATAAAAAAGTTCTTGATTTAACGTTACTGGTTAAACTACATATTTAGAGTCACGGAGCCACATATGGGGGATATTGAAATTGACGGTCTGAGTATTTTACGACTTGGACTACATGATTTACGACAAAAGATTTCTATCATCCCTCAAGATCCTGTACTCTTTAATAGTACTCTGAGGAGAAATTTAGATCCGTTTGGGGACTACAAAGATGAAGAGTTATGGGGTGTTTTGGAAGAAGTATATTTGGCAGACACAGCGAGAGAATCACCAGCCGGACTAGACACAGAGGTGAGCTTAAAAACTTAACGCTATATAAATTTGCAACATTTCCCGATACAAAATACACAAAAATATAAACAATTTCAATTTATAAAGATTGCAGAGGGCGGCTCCAACTTTAGTGTTGGGCAACGACAGCTCATATGTCTTGGTCGAGCAATTTTGAGAAAAAACAAAATACTTGTATTAGATGAAGCAACTGCCAATGTTGACCATGAGTACGTTCTTAATTTCTCGTTTGTGTAAATACTTGCTTGAGTTTGCTGTTTGTATGTATGGTACAAAAAGAAAACTTTGTGTATATTAAATTCACAGAACCGACGCCCTTATTCAAAGAACCATTAGGGAAAAATTTGCATCCTGCACAGTCTTGACAATTGCTCATCGGCTACATACAGTTATGGATTCGGACAGAATATTAGTTCTAGATGCAGGGGAAATTCAGGTGATTGATTGTTTGGTTAAATAGGCATTTGTTATATGACTCCAAAAATAAACACTAATCGATCACATACTTTCATTATATAATTGCAGGAATTTGATGAGCCGTACATTTTACTATGCAATGAGCAAAGTGCTCTTTCTCAGCTTGTGGAAACAACGGGAAAAGCAACTGCTGCTAATTTATATAAAATAGCGAAAGTGGTAAGCGAAAAAGGGATTCTAATAATTCTAATGAAATTTAGAGTTTATACAGCTTACATAAGTTTTTAAATGACAATATTACGCTGTAGACACACGACAAGCGAAAGCTTACAGCTATGGATCGGGTTTTGGAATTGAACGAAAATGAATCTGCGGAATCCACCAGTACGAGCTCACTATCATCGCAGTCTTAATTTTAAAAAAATACTCATAATGACAAACATTAAACTTTACATCGACCGTGTATTTTAAGTATTTATTTTGGTAAAGTATGTAGTAATGAATACTGCCTACCTGTTTTTGACCCAAAGATTTTTACATTTTTATGCAGAAAAAATAATAAAAAGATGACATTTTGAAGCATTTCATATAAACAATTTTATTGTATTTTCATACACAATTTCTGCCAACTCATTTTGGTTTAGTTCTTTAATTCCGGCAACAGCTTCTAGGACATTTCTGTGTGTAACCATAAAAAATATTCTTTCAATTTTAGGCCTAGAATTATTGACGTTCTAATATTTAAAAAAATACTCATTACTTTATTGTTTGAGGCTCATTTCGACTTTTGTACATGGTCTTGTCACTCCAGTTCTTCTTCGCGGCCTCAAATTTAGTTTTGACAAATTTGCTAGAAGCATGACTTGGTCGGATTCCACACCACGGGGCATCAGTCTCTAGTAAAAGGCGATCCACTGGAATTTCTTGGACAACTTTGCAATTTTCTTCCGTTTTCAAAGAGCTGCCAAAATTCAAATTTAAAAGTTTAATGTAGCCTACAATTTACAATTTTACCAAAATTTCAAACTAACACTATCTCTTTTACCATCCGTTTATTCCTATGTGCAATCCGAGTTCCAAAAATAAATTCATCTCATCCAGCGTACCGTCAAATGAGTGCACAACCCCACCACGAGGAAAGCAACTTTTATTTTTGGATAAAATATCATGTAAATCATTGGCTGCTGCTCGGCAGTGAAGAAATAAAGGTAGATTTGAAGATGGTCCCAATTCAGTTAGTTGCAAAGTAAAATACCTGACACGAAATGTCAACATCATGAAAGCTATATATACGTTTTGAAATTTGTGCGCATGAAAGTCTACAGCAATAAATGTTACTTTTTCTGGGTTTCAATATCACAAAACTGCGTTCTTTCATAGTCCAAGCCAAATTCGCCAAGTGCTGCGATTTTTCCTTGATTACTACTCACAACAGCCTTAAGCTCAGTTATATACTCATCTGGAGATGAGAATTTCGTTTCAAATTCCGAACAACGTGTCGGATGTACTCCAACTGTGCTAAAGAGTCTATCTAAAAACACCGATAACAAAACCATTCAAAAATTTTTGTTTACGGTAAGAACGTACATGACATGACATATGACATAAGTAAATTGTCAAGCATGTGCATTGTCTACTTGCCATTCTCTTTACATAAATTAACAGCATGTTTCGATTCATCTAAATTCCCTGATGTCACAAAGATTTTTTCAACGCCAGCTACCCAAGCCCTTTCCAAAACCTTATCCAAGTCTGGTTCATGTTTTTTAGATCCATTGTACATGCCATTATACATGTCATCCGTCAAATTTGCGCCAATATCTGTGTTTAAAGTATCACAACAACAGTGAAAGTTCTAATATTACTTGGGGTCATTTAGTTTAATTACAGAAACAATTGATGATTGGCGACGGCAAAACAACATGAGCATATTTTAATTTTTTCTTGGCATAAAAAGAAAACAGCTTTTCTAAATCCCAAGCTTAATGCAACCCAGCTTCTTACCAATGAGCCTAACTTTGCCAGTATCCATTTTAGTACAATAAAATGTCAAACTGTATTCGTTGAAAGAATGCCTAACTAAATGACGTGGAAACTTCACCTTCACAAAAGAGAAAGTAAACTGTATTGGAAGACGTCGGAGAAAGTAACTCATCAATATAGATTTTAATATTGACCATCTATATATGCTCTACATTTAAGTCAATATGAGCACTTTTAGCAGTAGTACACATTTGAAACCACACAAATCCAAATTACTATACATTACTATACAATAGCAACAATTCTTATTTATTTATTCTATACAGTCGATGCAGTTTAAATCAATAGTCCATTTGGTAGCTGCTTGCTAGCCTGCTCTACATGTCCATGGAATAAATCCACCTGATTTCTGCTGCTGGCTGATATCTACACTAGTACACCAATGTTTTGCTTTAGTTCTAGGTATTCAGGTTAGGTCCCGCGTGGATCCCGGTATTATGTTGTTTCCTATGAGAAGTAAATGTCAAGTACAAAGTGATACTCATGAAGATCATTCCTAAGAGCAAAATAGCAAGCAAGCAAGTAGGTAGTAGGTAGATGGGAGAGGGAACATGCTTTTTCCACACGGAACAACAACAGGCAGCAAGCAGAAGAAGAGCCAGGGCTAAATTCCCATTCTCATGTGCATGTCATCATCATCATCACATCACCACTATTTCTCATGCTCCTCACAAAACAAACTATTATTATCTGGACTCGTTTTTACAGATTTTCTAAAGCTACTTACTTGATACTACTCTGTGCATTTTAGTACTCCAATTTTGGTGTAGTAGAGTATTATCTTATCATGATATTACCAAAGACAAACTTGTTTGTTTTTTGCGTAAGCAAGT
>JAHZMT010000992.1:0-17862 GCA_027743785.1 Sinhomidia bicolor | reverse complement strand
GTGGTGAGTCTGAGTATACTGGAATAAATGGATTACAAATTTTTTATGCATAGGTGTCCTAGTTCAGTAGTTCACGAAAAGCGTATAAGATATTCCTTTAACCTAATTTTATGCGTTGTTTGTTTTTAATTTATAATCTCCGAAAATGCATTTTCCAAATACAGAATGTCCGTGTATCAGTAAAAACTAGATCAAGCATACTGGAATGAAGTAATAATTTTTAAAGTGCATGTTGATATTTAGTGACTTTTATACCCTCAAAACATAACAAAAAGAATTGAATTTTCTCATAATAATAAAACATACACTTTCTAACAAACAACCTTATTTCTCATCTTTTCGTTTTTTTCAAACAAGTATCAGCAATTTAGAAACAATATAAATATACCATTTTGCAGCTTTTCCAAGGATAATTTCTTTTACTCTGCTTATATTGCTCACTGAAAAAAAACATTCTCTAATAGCCAATGTTATCCTAGATCATCTTAACTATTTCAGGGTATCTGCAATATAAATGATCAATGGTTTCTTTAATGCAGCTGTTTCCACTTCGTCCCGACTCGATTCCCATTTTCGATAAATTCCCCCAAGTATAATTCATACCCAGAAAACATTAATCATTATTTTGAACAATCAAATAGACTCAGGAAACTTACTGTAGAATGGTCGGACCAATGTGTATACACACACCACACCAGTTTTTATTAGATGTGTAAACGCCAACAGTAATAAGTAGAGCACTGCTTTATCGGATACAATGAGTTTCGCGGCCACATATAAGACTATACACAAAAATGTATTGCTGGGTGTTTATAGTAAATTTGACCAGTCAAAATATATATAATTTTTTCCTTATATACTTTGAACATTAATTTTTTAACCATTGTTTGAGCAGGCTTAACTGCATTATTTTCATCATTTTTGCAAATATATATCATCATGAGTTTGTGCGAGGAAACAGAACAAGAAGAATGACTTTCTTTGTTGAGTAATTGATGGTTAACTTTCTCCAGGGTCATCATAAAATGAACTAATGTATAAATGTATTTTCTGTGTACTATTCTTGTTAACTTGTGTAGTTGTAATTTTATACATTAGTTATTAAACCATTTACGAATATATTCTGCAATAATTAAATTGCTTTTTTGTACTTGAACACGACCCTATTTTTAGAATTAGTCTGTGATCGTGATCCATTATTATACGTACATAAGTTTAGCTGCCATATAAAGTGCCTACTGCCTATGTATATTTGTTTGCTACGTGAATGAACAGATGCTCAAACATTCACCAGCAACGTTTCACAGAGCACTGTCAATATTATAGGGAATTTACTTTTTCATTATATGTAGTTATAATAAAAGCAAGATCCTGAAAGCGCAAATGGTTTTAATTGCAGCAACTACCATTTCAGCTCTTCAAGACGAAAATTTTCCGTTGTCCCATTATTTAAAAATATCTATATAAATTGTTTAAAATATTTGAAGATTTAAAAGTTCAATTTAAACAATCCATTGATACAATACCTGCTTACAGGTGACAGAGATACGTACGTACGGGGAAACATGATAAACAGTCGGGTCTGAAAGTTGAGATAATAAATAATATAAAATACGAAATACGAACTAGCTAAAATATTAACATATTATTGCACTCTTTCAATTTTTATTGTTAACCAAGGAAAAAGTACCATGAAAAATCAAACATTATTTGCTTGAAACCTCCGCTAAAATTATCTATTTTTCTGCCTTAAAACTCTCACCATCATCATGGCCATCACCAAGAAGCTTTTGCTTTCTATCTAGCTAAACAAAACATGATGTGTGTGTGTTAGCTTTTTTTTACCTCCCCGCTTTGCTGACGTCGATGCCTTCTATTTATCTATTGGATTCACCACGCTCTCATTTTTACAACATAAACATTATGTACTTTATGATTTTTCGCTGTTTCTGAACATCCAAGCAAAAAAAAGTGGTAAGATAAGCAAAAAAAGTTTTAAACCTCATAATATAGCCGTTCATAAGGCATATTACGACTCTGTATTTAAAAACACAAATAAACGCTACAGGGAACGAGCAAACGGTTGCTCGAGAAAGTGTACATTTACGTTCTTGCTTATATACAAACCAAGCATAGCATATTATGTATATTTTGCTGAATGTTTTTTCATGGATGATTGCTATAAACCGTCTTATGATAATGTTGAATGTTGGCGTTGTTGCTGCAACTGATGGGAAACTAGCCGATCACTACCACAAACTTTTTTTTAGCAAACCAACATGAAAGATTTTTGGAAGTAGTCGTTAGACGCTGTTTTAGTAGTGGAGTAGTGTTTGTGTTTTTTCAGTTGGTTAAATTCATAGAAGTTGCAATTTGTTACCTTTAAACATTTTTAGCTTTCTGGATGATGATACCCTATAGCAATAGCTTAATTATTGTACATCCTAATCAAACTGGCAAAAATTGAGGCACCTTCCAGGAAAGTATTTAATGGTGAAAAGCTAATAATAGTACTTTTAGTACCAAAGATTAGAAGCATGTATGTATAGTGACCATGCACAGTCGTCGTGAATCGTGCTGCTCGTCCTTTAATAAATCATCAGCGGTGTAACCACATACACCTAGGTAGTTTTTTATGCCGTTTAACTTGCAGAATAACCACATAAAGTTAAACAAACTAATGGTGATGTTTGTTCTTCTTCTACTTCGTCTCCTGCTGTTATACATTGTACATGTTTAGTGTAAAACAGTCAAGTTATGACACCGTAAAGAGAAGCCATTGTTTACTTTACAACAAGCAAAGGTCAACATTACATTTATTGTGTTGACGTGGTACAATCTGTTATTTTTGGAAGTTTCTTCTGCTCATTTATACTTGACTTGAAATAACAGTAAAAAAAATTTAATGCAGCCTTGCTTGTTGTAACAACTTTCGGTTTTGCGGTGGTAGACAGTCTATTTTTCACGGTCACTCTCTGTGATCATGTGAAGACAGTTTCAACGGAATCGACGAAGGTTTAATTACAAAGAGATTGGTTGAACAGAGTGTGAAAAAGTGACTGTGGTCAGAGCCATGATGATGGCAGTCAGTTTTAAGATATAAACAATAGAGTACGGACATGAAAAGTTGGTAACGTGTGAAACTTGAATGTTGCAATGGTACATGATTATTATTACACGAAAAATCGTGTAGTTTTTCCGTGTGCCAAAATTTTGTTGCAAGAAAAAGAACCAAGTGAATAAAAAAGTGCAGGCATTTTTCTTTATTACTCTGTTATAAAAAAATTAATTCATCTTGAAAAACTGAAATCCTATTTTGCTCCCAAATGCCATCGACAATGACCTTTGTCAGTGGAAGAATGGCATCACAGCAGCAGCCGGCAACAGAGTCGTATCGGGTTCGTTACACATGCGGCCCACGAAAGCACACAAAAGCGGGTCATGTTGTCACGTTCAGCAGTCAAAAGAGTTACGTGTCAACCACCTCAAAGGACTCGAGTGATGAGGAAGAAGAGTACTTTAACAATATGAGACGAGAAGCGCTGAAGGATGGCTCTGAAAGAGCTCGTCAAAACTTTGACGTGATCAAAACCCTGCACGAAGGGAAATTCTCGAAAATCCTTTTGGCCAAACTGGATGGCCCAGGGATCAGCAAGGAGAGAATGGTGTTAAAGGCTGTAGAAATGCAAAGTGCTTCAAGTGCTCATATGTTTTACCGTGAAATGGACTACAACTATCTGCTGAGCGCTCATGAAAATGTGCTCACGTCGTACAACGTAGTGCTTCGATGGAAAAATTATTACATATTTGCCCAAGAATACGCCATGGCTGGAGATTTGGGCAGATACTTGAAAAAGTTTGGAGCACTGACAGAAGCAAAAACAAAGATTGTGGCGAGGCAACTCTCCTCAGCATTGGATTTCATTCATGGTCTTAATTTAGTCCATCAAGCGGTGATACCCGAAAACATACTCGTGTTTAATAGAGAGTGCACCCTAATCAAGCTGTCTGATTTCTGTGGAATGAGACCAACCGGAAGTTTGGTAATGAAGGGAAGTTTTGAAAATACCAGTGAGGATGATGATGACCAGCAGATCTCGTCATTGCTGGCCTATTCACCGCCCGAAGTGTGCAACAAATTGCCCCAAGAAAAATATCATGTACATCCGAGCATTGACGTCTGGGCCGTTGGAATTATAATTTGGGCTTGCCTTAGCGGGACTGGTCAAGGTCCATGGCAGTCAGCCGATATGCTCCGAGATCCATGCTTTCGTCAGTTTTATGAGTGGGCAAAAAAGAAATCCCTTAAAGTGCCAGATGCTTTTCAACCTCTCAGCTGTCGTCTTTTACGTTTGATCAAGAGATTGTTGGAACCTAAACCGGAAAAGAGATGCAAGGCTCGAGAGGTTCTCAAGTACCTAAAAGATGACTGGTGTTCCCTTTCTACCAAGAATCCGGCTGCTGTCCTGTGCAAACTGGGAATGCCTAGAAGTGAATCTTGTAATTTTGGAGTTAGTGGAGGAATGACTACTGGTGGAGGAGGAGGGACTTCAGCAAGTTTCAGTAGAGCCAACAGTCAAAAGTATGCAAGACGAGCATCTGCCTGTCCGCGACCTAAATCAGAAGTTCGCAGAGCTAGGCGTCAGGAGAGTAACAACAACAGCGGAAACAACAGCAGCACGAACAACAGTCCCAAGTCGAGCAATAAACATTTGAGTCCACAGCAGCAAAAAATGAGAGGAGGAACTGACGCAAACAACAGCTTCAAGATTTCTTGTGTTTTGGAAACAAATAGAGTTATACCTTTGAGTACCTCCAAGTCAGCAACATTCATCATGCCACCACCTTCACCAACGCCAGCAACATCAGCTTCCCTACCACCAACTGGCCCATTAACGTCAGTAGCACAGAAATGTTCGTAAACATTGTTTTACTTTACTTTCTGTCTCCACCATTATCGAGTATGAATATATTTTTAAAAATCAGTATGTAAGTGTTAAAGTGCACTAAAATTGTATAACGTGTTGTACATAATATAGGTATACTTTTTCGCACATTTTTCCAATTTCCACTTAACCTAATACATGATCAGTTTTCTGTCTTGTCAGCCAAACTACGCATAACCCGACTGCATTCGCCAACAAAGGGGGAAACACAAGACGCAACTTTGTGTTATAGTATAACTAGTTTGATGATGAAAGGATTGGCGTCTCAAGTCTGCCATTAAGTTTAAGTATTTTTTAAAATAAACATGGCATCGTAAAAAACAGAATATATATACATTTGCATTGCATTGCAAGTGATATGCACGGCATGTTATTATGATAAATACAGGAGGACCATTTCAAAAATGCTAAAAATATATTATTCAAATCTTTGCTTGTCCAAACCGCGTTCAGCTTTGAAAAAGTCATCGTACGATTTGACCGACTGTCAGTCTTGTCACTGTCAGACAAATCAGTTATTTTCCAATACCTTCAAAATTCAAATGTCCAAAAAATACGTGCTCATAGACAAGCAGGTTAAAAGCGAAATGTGTCTTTTAACATGGCTGGCACACTCAAGAATCAATGAGTGTTGCTGATGAAGTTATAAACATGTCAATATGATTTTGCTCTGCCATTGCCACCATTATTGCTTAAAGAATGTATCAAACACGAAATGTCATCATTCTCATCATCATAAAAATACATATATGTAGTAATATTTTAACACTTTTAACGTTTCTTTTACATTGCGCTTCTTATTCCAAGTTTTATGATTACTACTCTTCTAGTCGTCACATCGTAATCGTAACCTAACCGTAATAAATAAAGTATTGAAATTACTGCTACAAAAATATAAACAAACGTTTCCAAAAAAAGTTTGTGTAGGTTTATATTTCTTTGATGAATTACTTTAAAATAAGAGAAGGACAGAATGAGCTTATGCATTTCCAGATTTTTTTTCTATTTTTACAAGCACGGGGCAAAAAAGGAAACATTAGGATTGTATTGAGGTAGGATATCAGCTTTCATCACCAGAAGTTGGTTGCGGTTATGGCTAGACAGGTTTTTTAAAAATTGCTTTACGTAGAAGCGCTCTCTATTTCAGATACGAGCAGCAGCACTTGGCCCAATCACACCACTCCAGAGAGACCGTTAAATTGAATATGATTTCGGTAGTCATTTAGAAGGTTACAAAATTACGACTTTTTTGCGTTGTTGTAAAAACCCAGAAGGGTATCATGTTGCCTTTACAGAGAGTTGCATATTTGTAATATTAATATAGTAGGTAAGGCACACATTGTAAGATAGGAGTTATTATTTTAGCATCACTTAAAATAATTTATGTAAACGTGAAGACAATTATATGCTTTAGTCATTCACTATGATAAACATAATTATACTTGGAGTCGTATTTTAGTGGCTAGAAAAAAATTCGCGTGCGTACGGTTGGGTTTTTTGAAGATGAAAGTCGGAGTATATATATTATGCATTCTTATGACTATACATATTTTTTATAAATGCGTGGTGGTGCTGTTTCCAGAGAAGAATCTGCTGATCTACATGTCTGGTTTTTTGTATCATATTATAAATACACTAAGCTATAAATACATTTTTAATATTAGAATCGTGCAGTTCAGTTTCAGTATTCTTTAGTATATAGGTTTTTTATGTAGAGCCATCAACTTCATTTTTAAAACCGTCAAGTTATGATGATGGTGACGGCCATGCCATGGTTCAATTTCAGCAGCAACTGCGTGCAAGCTTGCTTATACTTGACTTTAAAAAACATTTTTTTTCTCTCTCTTTCTCTCGTTGTATGAATAATGAAAATATTATAGCATCTAGCCAAAGACCAAGTATACATACTTATATATCAAATTCACTGTTAGGATCCCTTTTGAAACTAAACAGATTTTTGTGTGCAAAATGAACAAATCAAAAACATGCAACGTAACTGTGGTAGGTCGGTACTCGGTACTTTCAACCGTGTTGAGGCGTCGTGTTTTGTAATGTTATTATTATTTATAAGAGTTTGTTTCAAGTTTATCACAAGTACATGGGAATTAGAAAGTTTAGAAATGTTACTCCAGTACAGAATCATGGCTTACACCACCACAAAAAAATTTATTTACAGTTTCTAATGTTCAAACTTTTTTGATTTGTTAATTTGACCTCCCCAATAATGGCATATTCTACTTGATTATAGTAAGAAATTTATTGCACCAATAAGTAATTTAACGTAAAAATATGAGTTTACACAGTAAAATAACATTTTTACGATGCTACTTAGAAAAGTAAAAGTATGCTATTTTGATGCATTCGTTAAAACTTTTTATTTTAAGATTAATTGTAAAGGTTAAAAATTGTTTCATGTGCTTAGAAAGAAAGCAGCTTAAACCTTAAGCAGATGTAAATACATATCATCAGTACCTAAAGTATTATTATCTGTTCTTTTACACTGTTTCAATTCGTAACTTCGATAAATGTTTTACAGAAAACGTGTAAACTTGATAATTATAAAAACTTTAGTATTATAATTTCACAGAAAATATATTATGATTTAATTGATGATTACTTATATTTTTGGTGTTAAGAAGATAGAAAGTTGTGATGATTTGATAAGTTTTTTCTTCTCATTTGTTGATATCTAATGTAAAAATTATTATTTACTATTAAAATTAGAATTCCCAGTACACATGTACATAGGTTGCTGGTTGGTGGCTCTCTAGTGGTTGGAAAAATGCGAGGTGGGCATAAATGCGAAGGTTGAAGTTATGAAGTGATGAAACCCCACTGTTTTCCGTTTTGTAATATTTTTAGAGTTGCATAGTAGAATTTGTAAAAAAAATTGTATTAAAAGTTGCTTATGTAGGTAATATGTAATGTTAAAGATTATAGTTATTTATATAATTTGCCAATTTATTTGTAAATCTGTAAGATATTCTCTACATTCTTAAAAACCTGTTTGTAGTATGTTAGTTGATGCATGTATGGTACTGATGTAAAAAAATAATTATTATTATGGACGAAATAAGATTAAATTGTACCTAAATAAATACATAAGCTAATAATAATAATATAATAGTGACTTACGATTTATTTGAAATTAGCTATACGAATAAATCTTAATATTACTTTATGCATTTGTTTGTTTATTATGAGACGGTTCATATGATATGATCCGAACCGAAAAGAAAAAAAAGTAAGCGTGTGATGATGATGATAATAAGAGAAATGCTAATATTATGTAGCTGAGTTTGGTTGACTTGTTTACTGTCAAAATAAAAAAAAAGTTTTTGATGAAAATCAAGGTGAACTTGTATATGGCAAAAGTTGATTTCTTTAAATAGAATACTTTCATTTTTTATTAATGTCCTCGTTTCTGCCGTTAAAGATAAAAATTATAAGTGCATCAATTACACTACTGTGAGATGAGTTGTAAATACCTATCATTTCCTATGAAATTGGCATTCGGCACAACTAATTCAAGGGCTTCATCATTCATTGGAAACAATTTTTAGCGTAAGGTCATTTCATTTTTCTCGCCAAATACCTAATCTGTACCAGATTGTAAACTTTAATTTTGTGTGAGTCAAAAAATTACAAAATCTGATTTCCGGGAAAATAGCAATTTGAGCAATTATTTTCTTTTTAGCCATTAGTTCAAACAGGTTTAGAGAAAAAACAGCATCTTTTTCGGTGGTGGTGGTGGCGGCATGCTATTGCTATCCTCGTATCATTTAGATAAGTAAGACTGAAATGAATTTCATAGTGACTGCTTTCAAAGTATCCACGCGCACTTTGCTTTTCTTGGAATTGCATGTATGTATATATAATCGACAACAATAAACTTGATAGATGAGTAAATATACAACTTTTTGTTTTACATTTACGCAAAGTCATTTACCATATTTCTTGGATTTTAACAAACATTTCAGTCACATTCATGAATACTACTGAATATGAATAGCTAACTGGCCAAACTGGCTTACATTCTAACGCAGATAATACTATTATGCTAATATCACTTTTTACCCAAGGGGTCTAATCATATTTACCATTTATATATACACAAACCATGTATGTATACATAGTATATGTACATATTATTTTGTGTGTTTATAATAATGAAACAAAAAACGCAAAGAAAGTCCCAGAATCCCAAAGCAAATTCGCATCACGTAGATTTTTTGGCTGTTAGCCACCATATACTCCCGCTCCCGTTTAAAATTATGCTAATAACAAGAATGCCCTCATATATCCTGTCGTCCGACTTTTCATAATTCTAAACAGATTTTATTTCTCTTTTTGCTGCTTGAGAAATCTGCAAAACGTGGGATTTGGAGGATTATCCTTTAAATTTTTGAAATGAATATATTACGATAAGAGATGATCATCCGTGTTAAACTGTTGCGAAAATAAACGCACAAACATATGTAACATACGTGACTTACGGATATGCATGCACACTTTGCTTTATTCGTAGGACGTTTTAAAGCATTATAAAGTTGTGCACAAAAAAACTTTTCGTTTTTTCTGTTTATATACTTATTATTATGAACTTTTTTGAAATATGAGTTATTCGCTTTTTGATGGGTGTGTATGGACTTTGGATATTATGCTGAAGCTGATATACATTTTCAAAACGAAGATACACTTTTGGTGACGTTTAGAGAAAATTGGGTAAAATACAGAAACTTTTATATGATTTTATCTATTGGATAAAGTCATATTATCGTTTTTCGCCACGTTATTTTCACGGCTAGAATTACGTGTAACCATTATTATTATTGCTTACGTAGAAGAAAATTACAACTTTTTGACACTTTCTTACGTAGGTTCGTTAGTTGTTTATATATACGTAACGTAATACGAACTTTAAGAAAAGCAATTTAGAAAAAAAGAAGATATTATTCATGCTTTTATGTACCTTAATATGCTGTAAATTGAAAAATAAGTATTCGCAAGATTTATGTATAAAGCATATGCATTGCGTACGCTTGCACGCTCATTAGTTTCAAGGGTATTTCGAGATCAAACTCAATGGCGAGAGGAGTACCGAAGATGATGATGATAATAGATATATATTTTTTGTATAGGACAGCATGTTATAATTAATGATAGACATAATTAAATAGTATTTTCGATGGGCATATCCGATGTAAAAGTAAAATTCTATATATAATTTTACTCTAAATGCCTAGCTAGCATTTTCTTGAAAGTCATATGTGTTATGGGTTCCACCTTATTGATTTTCGTGATAATATTGAATCACTTGTAAGCGTAATAAATTATACTGCCGTTTAAAATGAAATCGAATTCTTTTTTACGCTTCAAAAGTTCAAGAGTATCTCGCTCATTTTTTCACACTTTTTATCTTACAATAATAATTTCAAAAACTATTCCCATACCTCCTCTGCTCCAATAATTCCATTGGCTACATCGTTTTAATTCCAAATTTTTGTCATCATTTACCAGCATGATCAACTGCAAAATAATGAGGTTTAGCTGAGAATGCCAATGAACTCAAATAAAGTATCTTCTCTGTGGATTTTCACATCAATTATTTCTTCTAATTTATTGATTCAATTTTAGGCACATGTACTGTTCAGTGTTAATTTTGTGAAAAAGGCGAACAAAAAGTTTAAAATTTAAACGTACTGCTCGAGCGTATAAATTACCCGGGACTTGTTAACAACCAGCAGCTGCATACTGCATAGTAGTACGTATGTATCTAATTTATGAGAACTTAATTCACTTGATTAAAAAGACGATCAAACATCCTCCTAAGTATGTAATATTTTATTATGCATTTTAAAACACAAGAGTAGCTAAAAATTTATAGGAATTAAAAATAAATCTATCCATAAAAGGATATGCTAGCTAGCACCTTCTTTTTAAAACAGTATTCAATAACTGGTGTTTTTTATGTATATGTTATCATTACAACGTAAGGTCCAAAGTTGTTTGATACAAAACGGCAACGCTTCAAAATTGTGCATTATCTCACATTATTTCTTAACCCCTCAGTCTCAGCAAAAAAATGTATATTTGTACTCATTATTTATTCAGCGTCTTTTCAAAGTGTGCGATAGCATATTACTTTCAATTCGCAGTCTTAATTGCCGCATGTGAAAATGGTGTTAGTTTAGACGGAACGTATTGTCCGCATGGGCATTTATATTTAGAAAAAATGGAGATTACAAGTTGATGTGTGACTTGTGACAGACGCCTGCTCCAAACAGGAAGATAAGCAATGCCACGATAAATTATCGCAAACATTTGCATTTTGTCAATGGTCTTCAAGCTCTTTTATAAAGCGGGTTATCATCATCAATTTCACTATTTTTCGCTGTATTTTACACATTCGCATTATTCAGCAACATTCAAGAAATAGTCCTTTTCGTTGCACATGCTACAGTTGTAAATAACATTTTTTGTAACACTGCATTGCAGTGTGATGGAATAAGGTTAAAACACTTGACCTCAATCATTACTACGAAATAAATAATAAAAACAATAAAGTACAGAAATTTTTGCTACTGTGTGTACTCTGTAAACTGCACTCTGTACTCATCGTTCAACTTCTTTTTCTGACCGGTTACTTTAATCAATAAATTCATGAAATACTAGCATTTTATTTTTAGATTCAACTTTTATTAGCCACGTTGTTGGGTTGATTACTTACAATTGGGTACATACGTCGTGCCATGTCTCTTTTTATTATATTTTTACCCAGTGTATGTACATGTCTAAGCTGTTTGTAGCAGAGATGTAACGCAAGTATTTTGGTTTATACCATCAAGCAAGATAATCATTTGGATATCAATTATCATTAATACAATATTTTTCTTCACTTTTTAAAACTTCTTTTTATATTTCGTTCAACCGAACAAGGTCCTCAAAAGTCCGAGTGTGTGCTGCATGGCAAATACCACGTCTACAGTCTTCATCATAAGCTGATACAAAGAATTACGAATGCTATTTTTTATTTCATGATGGGATAGAATGAGCATGCTTATTCAAAAATATTCTTCTCTCCCATTCCACAACTATTACTACTAACCATATCATATTTTTATGTTGTTTTATGAACTCATTTGCTGGTTATTACAGTTGTTTACAAAAACATCAGTCATTACCCTGTCTGGTCTCTGCCTGGCCAAAATTTCCATTCAATGTGTGCTTTTGAACTTTTGAAAAGTTTTACATTTAAAATGACACTTTTATTTAGAGAGAGAATAGACGCTGAAATAATAGTCACTAACAAACATTACATGTTGATGTCTTTATTGCTCAATGTACTCCTCGTAAGCTGTGCGTTGTGTTTGTTGTGGGAGTGTGAGTAAAGTACCCAACTTAAGTATGCCATCGTCTTGTACGCCACCACCAGAACGATGATAATAATTTGATCCGAATATCGTGGGAACGAGCATGTTTAAGAGATAAGTGGAAGCTGCTGCGGCGGCATTGCACTAATAAAAAAGTTAATCTCTCAAAATTATACCAAAGCTTCAGAAGTGGCATAGGAGCAATAGCAGATGTTTTAAATAAAAAAGGAATTTAGACGGGAGGAAAAGAGGCGAAAGAAGTGAGAGCTTGAGCTCGGTCAAAAGCTCAAGTCAACTACTACTACTACATCCATATTTATCATCGTTTTCATCCATCCTCATCGCTTTTTTTCATAAATGTTTTTTTTTCTATTTTTCTTTCCCTTCACACATCAAAGTTCATTAGTTCATTCAATCCTCCTTTGGCCTCGGTACGGTAGGCAGTTGAAAGCAGTTAAATGGTCATCGAGCAAAAGAGAACCTTGTTTACTTAGAGCTCATTTTGTGGACAAAGTAGAAAAACACGATAGATGGAAAAGATGATACTATTATGAATTATTATTTGACTGTGATTCGAAATACAGGCAGGCAAGCAGGCAGACACAAGGAAAGAGAAGAAAAATCAGGTGCTTTTCGCGTGTTAACTTTTATTCTACTTAAATGGGCTACTCTGATAAAGATGCTTATCATGATGATGCGTCTTCGTTCCTAGTCTGAAAAACAGTAGCGTCTCCTGTGTAAGCTTTGAATTGGAAAACTCTCATTTCGTTCGGCCACATAAAGCTGATATTTTACTGTACTTTTAATGGTTACGAATACGATTACCATTGCTAATAAAATTCTTCAAGCTGTCTTGAACTTTGACCAGAGAGGGAAATATGAGTACTGACAACTTTTTTTATTTACATCCCGAATACAACTAGCAACTATTGCCACTACTCCTTTACTACTACTACTACTCCTGTAGTATAAGACTAATGTATAACAGTTTCTACTTTCTTTTCGCTTGCAGAATAAACAGCGGTAGTTTCTTGTTTTTTATATATGTACCACCACATCATCCTCATCATTACTTTCGTCATATCACACAAGCATGTATATGATCCAGAAGCACTTGTACTACATTTTTGCCATGTGGACGAATGTGCTATTGATGAGGTAACTCTGCTTACTTGGTTTGTCTTTTTCCATTGTCATTTTTTCTTCAAAAGCTGTGACAGAAAATTTCGATCATTCAGTACTCTTGAAAAACTCATGGGATAAAGAACTGTGGTTTTAGAGTCTTTAAAGCATTTTCACGGCAGTGAATAAATATCATTTAAGAAATATTACATATTCTACAAAACACGTTCAAGTTACTTGCACCCTTTCGTTACGGTTAAAGTTGTCTTAAGTATTTATTTTTAAGACAGTTACTTGCTAAGTATTGAGAGATTTCTTCCAAAAAGTCTTAATCAAATATTTTTTACTAAAAATCAAGCAAGAATAAAAAATCGTGAAAAATGAGCGCACAAAGCTTTCCTCTTGGAGCCGGCATGAAGCTGCCTATTCTTTTACTGCTATGCGTACTTGTGACAGTTGGCCTAGGGAAACCTCTACTGGTAGACTCAGCATCAGAATCGGTGGAGAAGAATGCATTATACAAAGATACAGGTTTGTAGTTTGTATTTAATCTTTCTACAAAACACGTTCAAGTTACTTGCACCCTTTCGTTACGGTTAAAGTTGTCTTAAGTATTTATTTTTAAGACAGTTATTTGCTAAGTATTGAAAGATATATTTCTTGTAAAAAGTCTTAATCAAATATTTCTTACTAAAAATCAAGCAAGAATAAAAAATTGTGAAAAATGAGCGCACAAAGCTTTCCTCTTGGAGCCGGCATGAAGCTGCCTATTCTTTTACTGCTATGCGTATTTGTGACAGTTGGCCTAGGGAAACCTCTACTGGTAGACTCAGCATCAGAATCGGTGGAGAAGAATGCATTATACAAAGATACAGGTTTGTAGTTTGTATTTAATTTTAATTTAAGTTTTTTTAGCTAACTAGTACCATAAACGCATTAAGTTACCTATGTCTGTAGGGACACAGTTTGAATTTACATGTAGAAAGTTTTTATAAAGCCAGATTTTTTAAAACGAGAAACCGACTTACAAATTAATTTTTCCTTTACTGTTCTAATTATAATTACAGAAGAAATCATGAATGAATGGAATAACGAAGATAGCTACTACGATTACCCGGAAGAGAAAACTAAGGAACCAGTTATTTCTCAGCTGCCTCCAGAATTGGTAGAACTGATAGTTCCAGAAACAACGACGACGACAACAACAACAACTACTGCTTCAACGACTACAAAGCAACCAGTATATTTTCCTAATACTAACATTGAACTGGGACCGCTATTTGAGCAGGTGGGCAAAGCAAGAAGAAATGAAATTGAGGGACCTGTGGATTTACCAGTTCCATATTTTGTCTGGGCGCGTGATCCATCAGGAAGGGAGGATAAAATGAACTACTGGAAAAAGTTCTACAACACCATGTACAAAGTTGACTGATCATTTTCATTATTTATTTAAATAGGTTTTTAATTTTTTTACAAAGCAAACTATCGATCTCTATTTAAAAAATTATTTCTTACAAAATATACATGCCTACATACCTATTTATTCAAATACCAAAAGTGTAAATTTACAAGTACATAATGTTAAAGTTCAAAATACTTAAAAATGTTTTATGAGAAGGTATGTTTGTAATGTTTAGAGAAATTTTTCTTTGGGTTGTTGAGTTCACGGCTCATGGTGAAAAGGTGAAGAAGTTGTTGTATTTAAGAATTAATTATTTCCTTTTCCGTATTATTATTATTTTTATTACTATTGTGTTATTCATACTCTTATTAATAGCAACTGCAACATAAAGTTTTAAAGCATTTAAAGGCTTTTTATCATTCTATATTATTTACTCTCAAGAAAAAAATAATTGCAATGTAAGTTTCCTATTTGTACCCTAAATAGAAAAAATTACAGAAATTGACATCAGACAAAGAAATATACATACCTGCAGAAAATGTAATAATAAAAGAGGTATTATGATAAATGGATTTAACTTTTTTCAATTTAGAATAAATTAAAAAGGACATTTTGTTGTATGGTGTTGAAAATTACTTTAAAACATAACCAGTCTATTCGTACGATTGATTTAGCATTAAAGTGCGCTTTTTCTTTTTAGATGACCTTCAACAAGCAGCAATCGTTACTTGGCCTTTGGTTTATCATTACTGTCAAAATCCAATTAGATTTTTGCAGTCAATTATCGTATTTCCATATTTCATTTCCGTTGGATAATATTACTCAAACTATTGTTTGATAACGTAGGAAAAAGTAATAGGTAAAAACAACCTAAAAGCTATAAATTGATACACAATTGAATAGAAAAGATTAAAGTAAATCAATACAAATTTTTATTTGTTTCGATAAATTTATAAACTGGATCAAGACTCAAAACTGATTTTTAAAAGTACCTAAGGTACACTCTTCAGTAATAAAATAATAATTTATTTATTAAACATTTTTCTTTTCAGTAAAAAAACAATCAGGGCGAAACTTTTCATATATGAATTAGTGTTCCCTCCCATTTGCTACAACTTTATAGAATTTTTGCAGTCTTACTTGAAACATTATCCTCAATTTGTGTTTTAAAAATATTTTTAAAAGTTCGAAAATGATAAATAATTTAGCTTGAAAAAAATAAAAAAAACATAACAGAATATCTTTTAAACAGGTTAGTATGTAGTATTGATATATGAATATTTAAAATGAATATAAAAATATACATGAATATTTAATTTTGGTAGCCGTAAATTCACAGAAGCATTTAAATATCAGTCTTACAGTTTTATATCAGCTTCAAAAAATAAATTACAAACAGTTTGGCATTAGCATTAAAACTGTTCCGACACGAATAATTAAAAAAAACAACTTTGCAGAGTTTACAACATCAAAATACAGAAATAGCGCAAAAATACAGATTACGTTTGTTGGTAGAAGAACGTATAAAGTTTCGTGGAACAAAATGTTTAGCAAACGACTGTACAATCTCATGTCCCTGATATCCTTGTTCATGCGCTTTTTTGGAGTTAGCCCCTTACAGTTTGATAGTAAATTGCGTTTATTCAAACAAGACAATACTGTTTGGATTCGCAGAATAATAGAAATCAACTACAATTTACTTATCTTCTGGGGAGCGGCCTCTTTTGTAACTGTCATAAAATTTAAAAGAGAAGGAAACGTGGACCGATTGAATCTTACCTTGGCATTCTGGCTAAATGGACTTATTGTAGTTCTGGCGTACTCATTTCTGCGATGGTTTGCTCATGAAAGTTGTGTCATTATGAATGGTTTATTTACCATGATGAGATACATACACGGTAAGTTCAATTTAGTTCAATTAATTAAACCTACTTCATCACAACATCGCATAAAAGTATAAGCACCTATTAAAACGTGAGTTATTAATCAGTTATTATTTTAATGATTAGTTATTATTTTATTTTTTTAAAGAAACCTACATGCCGGATTTCGATCCAGACGCGAGCAGATATAACATGGCGGTTGATATTTTCTTGTGTTTATATGCACTCAGTCTTGCCGGTTCCTACGGTTTGTTCCTCTTACTTTTGGTTTTCGACCAAACTGGAGTCACCTATTTAGGAGCTCTCGTTCCCCCGGAACATTTAACACTTCCTGTTCAACTATCGCTAGTATTGTTTCACGGTTATCTGTTGATCGTTGCTCATGTAAGTGTGTGTGCAGTTGCGGGTGCTATTTTACTCTATGGGTGTTATGTGACTCCATTCTACCTGAAAGAGCTACGTGTAGGAAAATCTCACTACAACACCTTGGATGCGTTAAGAACATCAAAAAATGTTAGGCACATGTACAGATCCCTTCAAGTTCTTCACGCGCATGCCATGCAGCTCACTGGGATATTCCTGGTGTTTGCAGATGGTGTATTTATGCTTACGTGTCTATATTGCAATGCTGTGCTAATACGGTATTGGAGTCGGTTCATGCCCATGTCAAAGATGATATTTCTAGCAATGGGTGTACTGGTAATGGGATTTTGGACGTTTGTTTTGGAAATGGGTAGATACTTTTTTCAAAAGGGAGGTAAAGTATTGGGTTCGTGGAAGGGAGGCAAATGGGAGTCCGATTACGAAAATAAAATAATGAAAAAGTTTCATCGCTCATGCAAGCCTATTTTAATATGCTATGGAAGTCAATTCGTAATCAAACGTTCAACAGTTTTGATTTTCTTGAGAGGAGTTGTACGAGGCACTTTTAGAACTGTATTGCTACTGTCAAAAAGGAAATAGATATTTAAAATAAATCAAAGTGACTTAAACTAGGCCTTGGCATTTCCTCGTGCCGTTAACATACGGAAGGCAAACTCATTT
Source organism: Sinhomidia bicolor (assembly GCA_027743785.1). Taxonomy (NCBI): domain Eukaryota; kingdom Metazoa; phylum Arthropoda; class Collembola; order Entomobryomorpha; family Entomobryidae; genus Sinhomidia; species Sinhomidia bicolor. Next base: position 92 of record JAHZMT010000992.1, on the reverse strand, counting down.
GGGCAATTTATAGTTGATAAATATTTTACAATATCGACGTTTGGCAACTGCCATGTTAAAAAAATCTACAACTTGTAATAATACCACTACCG
>JAHZMT010000991.1:0-38102 GCA_027743785.1 Sinhomidia bicolor | reverse complement strand
CTGAAAGGAACGAATAAAATTGTTTGTTAGTCTCTCTCCGTCTGTATTTAGTAGAAAACGAGAGAGAGATATTATAATAGATGCCTGATGGTCGTGTGGTGGTGGCGGCGGCGGTGCTGGTGGTGGTGGTAGTGGATGGATGGATTGGTATGTAATATTGTATGTGTATGTGTGTGTGTTATTCGACGCGAGGACGACGACGAGCAGCACAAGCACAACATTCACACAGAAAGAGAAAGTTTTTTTTTCTCTGTTGGCTTTTCCAAGCAGTGTTGTTAGTAGTAGTAGCGGTGGTGGTGGTAGTAGTAGTGGTCGTTTTTTTCGGAAAAGAGAAAGAGAAAAAAGGAAAAAACGACGCAAGGACGACGAACGACCGATACCGACCCCGGTGGTCTTCTTTCTTTCTCTCTCTTCTTTTTTTCTCTCTTTCACAAATAATATATATACTATAATATACTATGCACACATGCATATATGTACCTACCCATATAAAGGCACATACACCCGTGGACATTTATATAATAGCCAAGAAAAAAAATCCACTAGCATTATTATATTTTTTTTCCTAAGGAAAGAAAAAAACACGGGACTAGTGTAGCAGAAGCAGTAGCAGAGCAACAGAAGGACAAAACCAAGAAAAGCTATTATTATTACTGCCACTACTACTGCTACGACGACTACTACTACCATCAGCACTATTATGACTGTGTGTATACAGAAGAAGAAGAACGATGACATCGTGTACACACACACACATACATACATACATACACACTGCCAAACTCTCCTTTTTCCCTGCTTTTTTTTCTTTCTTTTTTTTCTCTCTCTCTCTTTCTCTNTCTTTCTCTTTCTCTCTGGACAAATCCTTCTCCTTTTTGCGCAAATGTAGAAAAAAGAGTTTTGAGTGAGAGAAAGAAAGAAAGAAAGAAGAAGAAAAATCAACTTTTTTTCATTTTCTTCCACTTTCTTTTTCTTGCTTTCTTTCTACTTTCTCGCTCACTCTCTCGCTCGCGCTCTCTTTCTCTCTCTCTCCCCCTCTCCAGTGCTCGCTTATTTTATTTTTTCTTTTGTCTCGAGCTTTTTTTTTCTGGTGGTTGGTTGGTTGGAGGGACACTACCACCACCACCAGCAGCAGCAGCAGCAGAGCAAAAGCTACACCTATGTATATATACATATATATTTTTTATTTATAAGAAGAGTGCTACACTGTAATGATGGCTGTTGTACTGATGACGATGATGATGATGGAGCGTGGTTGGTTGGTTGGAGGGACACTACCACCACCAGCAGCAGCAGCAGAGCATAAGCTACACCTATGTATATATACATATATTTTTTTATTTATAAGAAGAGTGCTACACTGTAATGATGGCTGTTATACTGATGACGATGATGATGATGGAGCCTTTTTTCCTATACTTTTTTTCCTAGGTAGTGATGGCGGTGTGGTGTAATCACCTTGCATTTTTTTCTGTTGAGAAGGTAGAGTAGAAAAGAAAGGAAAATAAAAAAAAAATACCAGGCTAGCTAGCCAAGCGAGGGAATAAAAAAAATATGTATATTATGCATGTATATTTTTATTGATTTGTTAGGAAACGACGAGAGAGTGAAGGAATGCCTCTATTGGTATTCCTTGGTATGCATCTTTACCATCATCATCATCACCGTCATCTTTTTTGTGAAAAGTCTAAAGAATAAGGAGAAAATCAAGCCTAAAGAAAAAAAAAGAGTGTAAGGCTTTGCTTGTGCTGCTGCTTCTGATTCTATAGAGAAAAATGTTGTTATTATGGATGGTAAGCAACAACAACAAAAAACGGTGATGGTGAAGCTAGTGACGGTGGTGGTGGTGGTGGAGCGGTAAGGTTGGTTTTTTTTTCTATTATATGGCAAATAATGGCAGCTCAAATAAAAAAGAAATGTATGGAATGGACGTATAATATTTTATACTTATGTTGTTGGTGGCACACTGCTATATATATATATATTTAGATATTTGAGACAAGCTTTGCTACGAGTTGTAGCACGTCCAAGGAAGGAAGAAAGGAAAGAAGGGAAGAAGAAGAAAAAAAAAGAAAAGAAAATGTCCCTTGGGACTCTCTATTTTACCTCTTTCCACTGACTACTTACTACTGCCATTCTTGCACAAAAACGCTTTTGCCGAAGCTTTTCTCCTATTCCACCACCACCACCGCCACCGCCGCTACCAACAACAACTTTTGCTACAGAGAAAAAAAAACTCGGCTGACTTGTGTGAGAAAGAGAGAGAGAGAGAGTGCCATGGGCAAGATAAATGAGAAGACCAAAGAAGAAAAAGGAGAAAAAAAGTTTTTTTTCGTGTCTTTTTTCTGGAACGACCACCACACAAAACTACTTGCTTACTTACTAGGTGGTTTTGTTGGCACGACAATATAACGGCAGAAATTTTTTTTGGGGAAAGGAAGAAAAAAAATATATATGCATTTAGTGGACGATATTTTTTTTGTTGGTGGTGTTGTAGGGTTTGAGGTTTTTTTGTAGGTGCTAATTGCTAATTTGCTCACTTGGTGGCTCCACCACTAAAAATGATACTGGGGTTACGCTAAAATAAGGGAAAAAAGTGGAATAAAATTGAAAAATGAAATATAAGGTGGGTTGTTGGTAGCTTCCTGTTTATTGTGTTGGTTGGAATGAAGAAGCGCATACTAGAGTGAAATGCTATGATTATTATTATTATTATTAAAATAATGTAATAATCATGCAAATTTACGGAGGAGATCAAAAGAAGAAAAAAATGGTAATTTAGCAGGGACACAGTAGAAAATAAGATAAATGTGAGGGCAGCTACACAACGCTATAGTAATATGCAGAAAATGTGAAAATAAATGAGATATTCTACTTGTTTGTATCAATTGTACTTTATCAAAAGCAGGGATCAGCACTGCCGATGAATTAATAACAAGAAGAAAAACTAATCGTAGCCAGAAGAAAAAAAATGACTAAACGGTAAATAGCAGCGCAGCAGCAGCGACAACGACGACGACCATAACAATCGTTAAAGGAATAGAAGGTTCGTTCGTGGTTGGTAATAGTAGAAGTCAATTGGCAGAAGGGGTTGTTCACATATTACGACGTGACAACATGAACTTATTAATGAAGCTATTCAATTCAGTAGAATTTCCTAAAAACACATTTGTGCTTAAAAGTATTCCTGATTTGTGTAGCGTATCAATGAACAGCCCCATAAATGCCCAAATAATATACAATAATATGCATAAAATGCATGAATGCAGAGAGAGGAGAAAAATGCAGTTGTTGCAGTTTCCTTTCATTATCATCAAGCTCGGACGAGGAGGACAGAAAAAATCTACATAATATTTTTTCCCCTGGATATAATATATATCTATCCATCCATCTACTTTGATCATGGCACGGCTAATACTCAATCTCTTTCTCTCTCAAAAAAAAAACTCTGCTTGTCAAATCCCATTTTCGTCAGATGCAAAGCGATAGATGGAAAAGTGAGTGAGGAGAGGTGAATCTTTTTTTATTATGACAAACTTATTTATTTCCTTGCCTTGCGACAACAACGAAACGTAGCAGAGAAATGAATAGGTGGAGAGAGAGAAGGGTAGTAGTAGTAGCAGCAGCATAATAATAATAATAATAATAAATAAAAAGCAAGCATACTGCTTGCATTTTTTTCTCTCTCTCCGAAAAAAAAACTCCTTCATCTTCATCATAATCAAAATAACAAGTAGCATAAATACAGATGGATGGTAGGAGAACAACCAACAAATCAGATGGGATTGTTTGATGCAATGATAAAAACAAAAAAGGACAGAGCGGCTGTTGTAAGTAAAGGGCCCCTGAAAAAAAAATCCACACATAATTTTCCTTCCTTGTAAATAGGGTAATAAATGCCAGAATTGTCCTCTCCTGAGCTCTCTCTCTCTCTCTCTCTAACACACACACACTCGGTAAGTAGTAGCAGCGTAATAATAGATTGGTAAAGAAAGAAAGGCGAGAATAAATCCGAATTTTACGTGTTTTCTCCCCAAATCAAGTGATCCGTACTAGAGTGCCGGTGGTGGTGGGGTATACAAGTATGTACTTTTGCACTTCCATTTACCATTATCATCAGTGTCAGCTCAGCACGGTCATATATCGCGGTAGAAGTAATATCCACACACACACACACTCAGTTGCTGCGACTAATTCCATTAATAAACGAGCCAATAACAATACTACTTTACTTACTTGTAGTACGACGACTACTATTACTACTTGTAAGCAAGCAAGCAACCATCCCACTTGATTACATTTTTTTTCGCCATCCCATCACCGCCGCCACTGCCACCATTTCAACAATCACAGGGATTATTACCATTATTCAACTGATTCATCGTAGTGGTGGTGGTGGTCGTCGTCGTGATTGTCACGAGAGACGATACAAGATTTGCCATGGTTGCATGCTACGTAATACACCATACGACCGCCGCCGTAAAAATACGTACAAGAAAAAAATGAATGAGTATTAATTTTTTTTCTTCTATTGTTTAGTGTCGTTGTTGAGACCAATAAGGCACTATTTATTATACTTTTTTTTGCTTTTTGTAACGAATGGGTTTGCTTAATCTTCTGTTCCAATAATTAATTAAAGTGTTCTAATTATCATTACTACTATGTACTACTTGTACTTGAGTGAAAACTTGTACTTTTTGTCATGACTTGCGGCTGCACACTATATGAGGACACTACTTTTTTTTCTGCTGATGATACGCGGCATCATCGGAAGGACAGTTGAAATGAAAACAGCATGAGAAAAAATAGGAGAATAATATGACAAAACGGAGAACACACACGGCGCATAATTCTTTTTCTCGTCCTCCTCTAAAAACTGGACGGACGAACGACGGCGGTCCATCCGTTCCATTTTTGTCATCATAATCATCATCATCATCATCATCTCACGTCATTTCAGCACAACAGCTCAAGCACATCAGCCAAACAAGCTTTGTTTTTTTCTGCTTGGATACACCACCAACCGTATTCATCCCATATTTCCCTAGCTTAAAAAATAAGTTTTTTTTTGCTGCTGCTGCTGCTGCTGCTCTTCCAAAAAAACCTGAACTGGTAAAACGGACTGAGTTAAGCTACACATGTGGAAAAAATGTATGCATGAGCGTGTACAGAGAATGAATATATTATTATGTCATAATAATAATAACAGCTCCTCTCTCTCTCTCTCTACGATGAAGAATTTATTTTCACAGGCATTTTGCTTGCTAACTAGCAGACATACACAGCAGTAGCAGCAGCATTAGAGCAGAGGAGTTGTTGGATGATGACAATGAATGACAGGAGATATCAACAATGGACAACAATCAATAATAAAAAACCGACAGAACAGAGACTCACTCAACGCGACATATAATATACACCATATATATATATATATATATAGAGAGAGAGAGAGAGAGCTTCCTTGCATTTCAATTTCATCACAACAAAAAATATATTGTATGGTTTGACCACCTAGCAAAAAAAACCTCTTATGGTATCCTCGTCGTCATAATAATAATGGTATCTCATGGTTGACCATTAACAACCATTCAGGTTTTTTTTCAAGTGTGTATTGAGTACTATATAGATTGACGTATGGTACGTAATTTCAATTTTTTTTCTTTTTACTTGTTAGTTAATACGGGCTTTTAAGTATGTGTAGGTATATACCACTGTCGTATTTTTTTTGTTTCCTGTAATATTTTTTTTATAAAGCTCATTTATTTGTATTTTTACACTTAACAATAATAAATGTAATGAGAACAAAAGGTAAATATAAATATATATATATATTTATATTTTTAGCTTAGGTAAATAAATACGCTTGTAATGAGGATGATGAAGGGATGACACTCTGTCTCTCTTTCTTTCACTTGATATTTCTTTTCTTTTTTCAAAAAAAATAATAATAAAATGTTTGGATTGTATGAATTTTTTCCATTTTTGCTATATCAATACAGCATTTCTATTGCCATTTAATTTTGAATATAATAGACAGACAGGGAGTATGAATGAATGAAAAAGTGAAGGTAGAAAAAGAAAAGCAAAGAATCTGTCTGATCATCAACATGATGAGGGTCCCCTATCATCATCGTCGTAGTCGTCATCATCATCATCAGGACACAAAAATGTTCCAAATGACAGCAAAAAATCATCTACCTTTTTTATACCTTTTATCCTCAAAATATTTCACTGTTATCATTCTAATATAAATTCAATGTTATACCTAAAATATTTGTTGAGAATAATAAAAACCAAACTAAAAATTTCTGTGTGTATTTTTTTGTTGACTTTATACACTTTTTTCTCCAGTTGTATATCCATCTACTCAGCAAAAAATGGATATTTTACATTTAAAAAATAATAATAATATCAGATTATTGAAAAGCAAGCGAAAAACGTTTCGGCAACGAAAAAAATATATTATACAATATTGAAATGAATTAGATGGATGGTCTTGTGATGAGGGCATTGAGAGAATCTAGGCCAGGTCATGCATTGGGTATAAAAAAACATTACATATTATTTTTTGTTCTGTGTGCACACATACGATGGACAGACGGACGGACACATGCTGTATAAAGCTGACAGAGTATAATTTTTTTTGATGGATGTTTTTGTGTGTAAAGTCCGAAAACTTATTTTTTTTGTTTGTTTCTTTTTTTTATTCCCCGATGAAAATCCGGGAAAAAAAGTATGTTACGTGTTGGGAAATACCTACTACACAGTGATAAAAGTTTTAGCAAAAGAGAGAGAGGACCTTTAAATACCTACCAAACTAATCGTTCTCGTCAACATTTTACCACCATCACCCTTCTTCTTCTCTACAATTTTGGTTGTTGTTGTGTCGTGTGCTCCACGCTCACACTAACAATGATGAGCTTGGCAAAAAAATAACAATAAAAACTGGTTATGTGTGTGTGTGTGCAATGATGATAATGATGATGATGCATTAGACATTGTTGTTACATTTTTACAGCTGGTCAGCATTGCATTCGTGGTACAACCATCGTAATAATAATCATCATCATCATCATCCGTGTAAGCACGAGCAGTGCACACGCACCACCGACTCTTTTTTTTATCGTTGCAATAAATGTATTTTCTATGCTTTTACACGGATTCCTTTTTTTTAGATGGACAACAACATGGACACAAGTTGTAAATGTATAACGGCCACACAAAAAACTGGTTTTTCGGTGTGGATAAGGATGATAATCATAAATCCCTGTATATAACTTTTTTATATACAAAAAAAGTGTACCAATATAAAAGACACACGACAACGGTCAACGTTGTGCATGGTCCAAAATAGTCTTTGTTTAAGAAAAAAAGAATAAGTTTTTTACTGATTTGTTTTTTTTAAATATGTGAATGGTGCGTGCTTTTAAGCTGATGGTGGTGGTGTGAGTGCTGATGATGATGATGATGATAATGATGAACATGGACACTCACAATCAGTTGGCTGTGTTGCAATCTTATTTACATTAGGGAAGGCCGTAATATGCGTGCTGCGCACTACTAATGATATAACTGGACGAGTGCAAGTAGTTTAGACAAGCAAGAAAAACCAGTTTTTTTTCTTCACTTCTTCTTTACTCCAACCTTTCCTGTTTTTCTTCAAGTGTCCATTTCAGCGTATCAATGGAACAAGTTGGTAGTTAGCAGCAGAAGCAAATAAGGTGGAGTTGCTCTACTCACTGAAAAAATAATGAATGGCCGCATGGCACTTGGAAAGCAAGCAGCTTTTACTATTCATCTTACATGATTTTTTTAAAAAGACACTGACCAGGGTCTACTACTATACACCAAAACCACCCCCACCCATCCAAAATCTGTTTTTACATGCGTGCCGCCAACACCACCATTCATAAAAACAAGCCGCTAATTTACTCTAATCAAAAAGAATACATATATATTTCTTTTATCATACAAACATGCATTTTATTATTATCATCTTGTGTTTTCCTTATCCTCAAATTAGCACACATATATTTTTTTTTAATTTGAACAACTTTATTGAACATGTGCGTCCGTCCACTACTACTACCCTCTACCAATTGTACCCCAGTATATAACAATGTTATTGAAACAATCGTTAAAAAAGTAGTGATCCGGCAGCTACTTGTGTGTATACTTCTTACTTGTGCTGTTAATGATGACGCAATAATAATAATAATGCAAAATAGAGGTAAAAAAAAACTACGTACGTACACATGTAGCACTATTACTACTACTACTGCTCCTGCTGATGAGCTGCTGCTACCAGCAGCATACTAAAATAGTAATTTTTTTCTCATAATATATTACACATTTTTTTGTGGGATGCTGCTGCTGGTGGGAAAAAACTGAAAAAAATACATGTGAATTGAAAGAGAGATCGCAGGCAGCAGCAGTAACATTCTACACTGACGACAAAGTACAAGGGTCTGTTCAAGCTCTGGCCTGCGTGGTCGCCGCATTTGGATGGAATTTTTTTAGGAAGGAAGCAGGACCATACGAGAGAACTGACGGTACATACAGCCACAACCACCACTACCACCGTAAATAAATGAACATTACATCCACACAGCAACAATAACAGCAGCAGTGGAGATGAATAAGAAAAGAAGAGAGAGAGAGAGAAAACGGTAAAGAGAGAGATGAATTATTGGTAATGGTCATTAAAACACACATCCACTCTCTCTTTCTATTTATTTGTATTGATCCAGTGTTTTTGGCCTGGCCGTGTGATGATGATGGTGGTAGTGGTGAACGTGGAGAGCAAAAAAAATAATACAAGGAGTATTAACGTTATTAATATTATTATTATTATATTTTTTTGAAAGGGCTGTCGGATGTTGTCATACGTACTGGTAGGTAGGTAGGTAGGTGTGTGGGTACAAATGTTTTATATGAATATTATAAATATATATATTTTTTCTCTCTCTCTTTTATGCAGATGCAGGGATACAAAATGTTCGTTTTTTTGGGAAAGGAAACATGCATACTAAATAATGTTCTATGTGCTACTGCTGCTGATCCTGATCAGTAGTATATACAGAAAGATGATGAATAATGGTGGTAAATAATACAGCAAAGTGCTTACGTCTCTTTCTCTCGCTCACTTAAGTTTTAAGGCAACAACTTGAGCTTAAAATAAAATGCCCCATTAAAAACTAACACACATACGTATACAGAGAGAGAGAGAGAGAGAGAGAGACGAAACTGAACATGGGATATATTTTTTAAAGTCGTAAAAAATGTTATTTTCAAAAAAGAAACGGTGAAATGAATGCAGTGCAGTTGTGTTTTAAAAAGAGGAGGATGAAGAAGAACAAGTAAAGAAGGCTAGGCTGGGTGTTATTATTATTATTATTATTACTTCCAGCAGTTATTATTGGAAACGAGGCTCACACGATATAAATCTGTCACACGTTTGTCAAATAGTTATACGAATATATGTATATATGGAACGCGCATACGAGTATAAGCTAGTCCGGACTGTAAGATGCACGCATAATAATAGAGTTCCCTCGACATTTTTCCTGAAGAGGTCAAAAACGTTTCAAGACTTGTTGGGAAAGTGGGGATGATGACTCTTTTTTTTGGCTCTTGAGAAAAATTTTGAAGGAAAGGCAAGCTCGAAAAAAATATATATATATATTACGCCGCTATATTTTGTTTTATCAGAATGACGGAACATTCATTTAAAGACGTAATAAATATTGGCCGAAAGTGAATGAGTCAACTCGTTAAAGTCTTAGCGACCGACCGACCAAGGAAGGAAGGAAGAAACAACAAAGCGACCAGAGCAAAGAAGAAATAAAAGAATGCCAGTAGGCAGATGCGGCAGTAGTGATAAAGAAGACGAAGAAGGCAGTTAAAAAGAGAGAACAAAAGTGAATTTAATTTTCAGTATGCTCTTTTCAAGGTCGGAGCAGATGCAGTTGTGGTAGCAGTAGAAGTGACAGCTTTAAAAAAATAAAGCTTTTATGGCCAATACGATGATGATATGGCGTTGTTGAAGACTAATATAATTTTTTTTATTTACGTTGACGATTGTCATATAATTCACACATGTTGTTGTTCTAGAGTAATTGAGTTAATCAGAGAAGAAAGAGAAGAAGAAAAAAAATATATTACGGGAAGTAGTGATATGAAATTTATGGATGGTGCTGGTTGGCTTCATTGCTAGCAAGTCGGTACAATAAAATCAAAAAAAATATAGAGAGCAATTTCTGATACGGGTCGGATGACTAATAAAAATAAAATGTTAATTAAAAATATTGTTATTATTAATATTATTATCATCATCATCATCAACAATGACAATTTTATTTGTTTCCTATATTGATTCCGTAACGTGTTTATATACACTCTGCGGAGTTGGTCCCAATTTCAGGTTTGATTCAAATGATTGTATTATTTTTGAAAGGTGTGGACTATATAATAATAATAATAATAATAACAAGACGCAGGTGCAAGTGTTGGGTCTACTTGGAAGGAACATTATTACGTGACATTTTGCCCAAGTCGTAGTTGTCATAAACTTTCTCAAGAACTCACTTGTAAACTTTAACGCATGTTGTTTTTCGTTTTCCCTCTACATCATAATAAATAAACATCAAGTGCAGCGCATTTTTGGACAATGGCTAATTAAAAAAAGACCTATTCACTATTTGTGTGTAGTTATACCCTGCTTCTGTGCTCCACTAGTGCACGCACAACGTACTTACGTACGTACATACTGTGTACCTTGTCAGGTTTTGCTCTCTGCTTGTCGCCTTTTTGCACAGAAAGAAAAATGTCACGTGTAAGTAACATTAAAAAAGTAATATGACAAATTGCAAATTGGTTCGTCATACTAACAAAAAAAATATGTATAAATATAAAGTTTTAACTTGTCACCGTATCCCCACCACTACCACCACCACCATCACCACCTACCACCTCACCGACAACTTTAAAACGACAAGAGAAGCAGTAGTAGTAGTAAATGTAACGCAAAAAATATATAAACGTAATGGCTTCCTGCATTGCCGTTTTTTATTATTGATTCTCTGCATACGCTGCGGCTGCCTAGCTGCTGCATAAAAAATAGTTAAAAAACTAATAATAACAATAGTAATAAATAACAACATCATGAGCAGCAGCAACAGCAGCGTAGAGTCACCTTCTCAACTTGTTCATTTTTTTAACTGCTCAGCAAAATGGCAGACCATATCACGAAAATCTCAACCGTCATCACCATCACCATCATCATCATCTCGTGTCATATATTTTTTTATAATCGCATTTTGCTTATTTTATTGTCTCGCATGGAATGACATTTTACTCTCCTTTACCATTTTTTTCCACACGTCTCCATCACCACTTACAATTTTTTTTTATCGTCAGTCATCATCATCAATCACCAATGTGCACACATCAAGTGTCTTATTACCGGGTGGGCAGGTAACGGTTGATCGTCAATATTTTTAAAGAGAGTATGCAAAACACTTATTATACAACGCAACACCTGGCATGTTATATGATGATGATGTCATTTAGCATTTTTCTTTTCCTTCCAAGAAATCATACATTATTGAAAAAAAAATCGTCTTCACAAAACATAAATGTCCATTTTGCTCATGCTTGTTTTTTTTCGGGGTGGGTGGATACTGCTTGTTGGGTGACCTAATATTGTAGGGACAGCTAAAGCCTGGACCTACATAAATAAACAGAACAGATAGCAACAGAAGAGCATTGTTTTTCGGAAAGTATGCCGCTATAACATTTTTGCATTCTTGTTGCTTTGTAATTTCTTTAGTCATATCGTCATCATCATTATCATTCCGACACCGCACAACATGATCAAGCCGTCTTAAAAATTAGCTTGTTTCTTGGTTTCTTGTGTTCCGCTGGCTCTCAAAAGCCGTCAGCTAGCTGTGTAGTAAAAGTTGTAGTAGAGCTTGTTGTAGGTAGCCACCACCACATGTATGTGTGTAGCAAGTAGGGAGACCAGCCAGCAAGGAACAGCAGTAAAGAAGAACAAGTGCAGCAGCAGCAGCAGTAAGCATCATCCTCTATCCTACTACTTATACTATTCAGTGGCCATAAATAACCTGTAATTAACACTTTATGGGAACCGGATGCCGTCTAACATGGAAAATCATAATAATAGCTTGGTACGTAAGTATGCAAGTTTTGAGCATACACACACAACACACACACACAACACACTTAATATTACACTACCCAGGTTTTCTTATTCCATTCTTTCCCTCTTTCTTCGTGGCTATCTCTGTGCACTACTAAAAAAATGCATAATGCCTTAGTTGGCTAGGTTGGTAAACACGTAGTAGGTACCAAAAACAACGTTGTTGTGCTTGCCGATACTCTTCTTGCTTGCTTCTAACAATAATGAGTTGACTAGTTAGTCAATGCCCATGATGAGGAGGATGATGATGATGATTATTTTTTTCTGTTTTAAACTAACATTTTTTCTGTGTTTTAATGGAATCCTACTATATCCACTACGTTTTTTAGACAAGTTTATATGGATGAATGAATGAATGAAAATCTGCTTATGATATACCTGTTTAACATCACTGAACATTACCCCTGCATCGCTCGCTGACTTTTATTTTTTTTATTAAAAAAAAAGTTACTGCAATTAAAATAATATGCATTCCTTTAAGCTGCTAGAGAGCTAGCTGCTCCGACAAAAATCCAGTTTTTTTCTCCCTCGCTCTTCTTCTCTCCTGTCTTTGGTCTCTTCTCTTTAATAAACTAAGCCCCGTTAAACAATGACAAGTGCTCATCCTACTCCCTCTCCCTCTCTCGCTTGATTTTGTTGTCCTGCTCATCATTTTTTTTACCTTGTCCTCCTACAACTTGTACTCATCATCTTCATCACAAAGTTTGATCATGGAAAACGATCAAAGAAGAAAAAAAATGTGTATTTAGTTTAAAATAGTTTAGTTGTCGTAATAATAATAATAATAATAACAGTGGCGGCGGTGTGGCAGCTTTTTATAATGAGTTTTAATCGGATGTGAGCTGTAGTGGTCACGCTGCTGCTGCTGCCTACCTGACTGAATGACTACCTGCTTTCATGATATTAATCATCATCAGTAGTAGTAATAGTAGCGTCGCCAATCATTTATGCAATGATACAAAAAAAATATTATTATGTACATACAATAAACACATCCCTATACTCATACAACATCAGCATCATTATCCCAGGTACAAATATAACTTGATTGTCTTGTTTGTTTTTTTCCACTTTTTCATATTATTTCTGTGTGAGAACCAAAGAAAAAAAACACATTGTCTTTTGTGGTCTCTTCTGGTCTGCTCTCTCAGGTGATGGTGGCAATGATGATGATGATGATTGTGCTGTTGATGCTCAATGGTTCAATATTGAACCATGTCATAGGAGCAGCAGCAACAGCAGAAGAAGAAAAATTCAAAAAACGGGAAATATTTAGCTAACAGCATTTATAGAAACAGACGAGAAAAAAGTGTATTTTTATGTAAATTTTTTTTATTCTTCATCAGAAAATATATGACATGCCTTGTTGCTGTTGTTGTTATTATTATTACTACTATTTTTTCCCACTTTGCTCGCTCTACTCTACTCTCTTTCCCTTTTTTTTGCTTGTTTGCCATATAAATAATAATATACATATATCTTGGACTTGGAAAAAATCAATAAACTTTTGCTTGCTCAAGTAGTCAACTAACTCCTCTTTATATATTTTCCTTTATCTTTGGTTTTAATCGGCGTCTTGGGTCGGTTGGTTGCTACAAAATTTCAATATGTGATGATTATGAGGATGATGATGACGATGATGACGACGTTGGATACATTGTTTGATGTGATGGCCATCACCTTTTTTTTACAATAATTTTTATTTTACCTGACTGATGATGATATACATCCTCTCTTGCTCTCTATAGCTCTCTCTATAGCTATTTATATGAAACATTTTTTTGTGTGAGAAGAAATACAAGAGGAGTGTAAGCAAAATCAAACAAGTCAACCATGACGGTAAATACTGACCTCAAATATCATTTACACAAATCATCAGCATCACAATATATTTATTCTCATCCTTTTCTTCTGTCTTTGCGGATACATGCACGTTTCTATTTCCCTGGGAAACTTCTCACTGCCAGGCCACCGCGCCGCTGCTGCTGCATTTGTTTGAGAAGGAGAAACGAGAAGCAAGTAGTAGAGAGACGCAGACCACAAATATTAGTTATTGTTAAGTATCCTTCGTAGTCGTCGTTGTTGTCGTTGTTCGGAAAAGAGCAGGAGACAATCAAGAAAAAATAGCGCTCAATAAATAAATAAATAAATAAATGTGAATCCAAAGTAAATATTGTATTGATTACCATTGTACTTTTATGCATGTATGCATAACTACCCATATCTACCTGAGTAGATAAGAGATGCAAAATACCCAGATAAATAAATGTATTTTACCCCAAAGAAATATGTACATACATACATATATATATATATATTCACACATAAATGAGCACATATCTATCTATCTATATGTATATTACGTACTTGCATACATACAAACTACATGACTTGATAATGTTGTTGGTAGGATCCTTTTTTTTTTTAGAATAGTCAAAGCAAAAAAGGGGACGAAACTAACTCGGACTCTTTTTTTTCTCTACCAGTTCTTCAAGCTCTCCGAAAAAGGTCAAAATGATAGAATAATTTACATAATGTATTTACACTTGAGACTTTTTCCCGTGACCATTTCTCTCTTTTTTCTTCTTCTTCTTTTAAAAGATACATCGGACCGTGCATATCCTGGTTATTAAATTATACGAAAGAAATGGCAATGATATGAGACGGACAAAAAAATTTAAATGTTTCACGATGACCCTTTCTCCCTTTCTTTCAGCTATTTTTTTTTGACCAACTTTATTTTTCGGTTTAGAAAAGTCCTTTTTTTCTCTAGCTCCCAAGCAAATATATGCAGAAAAAAAAATTTAAAATAAGATGAAAATGATCTTTTAACCGATTCCCATCATGCATACAAACATGCAAAGTAGAAGATACAAAATAAAAAGAATTTTGGGCTAGTGGATGTCAGGAGGAGGAGGAAGAAGAAGAAGAGTAAGAAAATGCAATAGATTTTCATGTCCTAGATTACCCATTCAAATGTACAAAAATGGTTTGCCTTTTACTACTCGCGTAGGTATACACATTTCTTTACTTTTTTTCGACCCGGCTCGGGTCCAAAAATGTCCATAATAATAATAATAATAATGTTAATAGTAATCACTTTACTTTTTTTTCTTTTTAAAAACTGTTATGCACTTTAGTCATGCATTCATGTAAATTCTTGAGCAATCCGCGTACCTGTATGTGGAAACGCGCTCGTATTAAAAGGATTCCTCCTTTTTGCCTTCATTTAAATAAATAAATAAAATGGATGGATGGATGGACAAAGCTCTCTCTCTCTCTCCAGTTCAGCTAACCTCTTTTTTTGTGTCTCCGGTCCGTCGTCGTCCACAATTCATATAATCTTGAAAACCTCATCATTCATTCATTCATCCATCCAATCCATTCATTGCTTCAACGCAGAAAAAAAATGTACAAAAGTACTCACCGCTTATACCCATCTACTTACTTACCCATGCACAATTTTTTTTCTCTTCTTCTTCTCAGTTTAGTTATTCATCTAAAAAAGCAGCTCACCATCATCATCCCTATTATTATTTCTATCGTTAGAGGAAAAAAAGGGGCAAACTAAGAAGATGAAGAAACAACTGGCCAGGTAATGTTTTCTTTCTCAGTGGACTTGAATGCTTGCTTGCCAGCTATCTAGCTAGCTAGCTACTAGCTTTGCTCCCCTTTGGGATAAAAATATATGCATAAATGCAAATCAGGTTTAAAAGGAATAGAAAAAAAGTGTATGCAAAAAAGGGTCGTCGTCGTTGTCCTCATCGTCGTCGTTTTGTATTATTACTATTATTATTATTATTATTACCACTACTACTATTTTAATGTACAAGTACCCAACCCAACTTATATATAAAAAAATTTATTTCTCTGGACAAGCCATGCTGGGATTTTTTTTCTCACCAAAAATATTTTTCTCTCTCTTTTTTTAACCCAGGGTCCTACACTTCTACCTAAACCTTCTCTGAGGGAACATTAGCATATTATATGCATATACCTACATATGATTATTACTTGTGAAAGAATAAGATGATGCTTAATTTTAAAAGTTGAAAACCTTTTTTTTTCTTCTTCTTCTTCTCCCTCTTCTTCCTCATTCCTTTCCTATCTACTAACTATGTAGAAAAAAGGGCTGCTGCTGATGTTAGTCATGTTGTTTGTTAATATTATTGCACAATGCAGTGCACTTCTTGTTGGCGAGAAGAGAACCCTAAAAAAACTCTATGCAATGAGGTTGTTTTTGCAGCCCAAGAATTTATTTATAATATATGTCAATTGTATTTCTAATGATGATAATTGTAAAGCTGAGGTGAAGAGAGACGAAAAAAAAATGAAATGGTTGTCGAAAGATGAATTTACATTATGTAAATTTACCGAATTGCTAGCGTACTGGAGCATGATCATGATGATGATGATGATGTTTAGAGGAAATGCAAAAGGATGGGAAAAAATGCGTACACTATTATTATTATTATCGTCGTCATTTCTTTTTTTTGTTTGAAGATGAAGAGTCGACTTGTATGTATTATTACTACTTGCATTTTATTATTTTATTTTTTGACCTCTTGATCATCTTGTCAAAAAAGTACAAAAGGAAAAAAGGCTGGGAGGACAGTACTAATTATACAATAAACATAAAATGAGTATTTTTTATGTGCGTAGTTGATTTCAGCCAGGGAAATGGTTTTTTCACACGCCGAGCAATAAAATGTAGATTGCTGAGTGAAGCGACTGACTGGAATGGTTTTTTTTGTAAAGAGAGAAAACAAAAATTTGGTTTGGACTTACCTTGGGCGATTCTTACGGCAGGCATTTTAATCCTCATCTTGGCTACCGAACTGGTTGATGATTGGATCAAAAGGAAGTGAGGACAACGGGATTGTCCTCAAATCCTCCTATCCTTTCTGAGACTGGTAAATATTCCAAGAATAATAATTATTTTTTTCTGGTAAAAAGTGGCAAACCAAAAAAAAATCCCCACTTTACTCGTCTTCTTCTTTTTCTACGTTCTCTTCTTATATGAACAATAAACAACAACTAAAAAACAACTGGAAAACTCTTTCTCTGTAGTTTCTGCCTTCCTTCAGGTTAAACTCACTTTGAAAAATATATGTGCTGTTTTTGGGCCAAAGTTTGTTCATATATTTTTTCAAGTCCATTCATACATTGTCAATGCCATGATAATCATCTTCCTACTACTGTCCTCATTATGCCTAATTTTAAAAAATATGTAGCAGTTTTTTTTCTATTTTCAACAGTAAACACCGCAGATTCGTTTCTACTTTTTTTCACAACTCCAACAGCAAAACTACATAATAATAATAATAATAATATTTTTACTACTTAAATTATATATTTCTTTTGCATCTCTTGCTCACACTTCCGTCTTGTTCATAAATTCTCTCAATAAATCCATTAGCAGAGGATATAAGGAAGAAGAAGAATATTTAGAGAAAAAGTAATTAAAGTCTTCTCTGCTGTGTGCTGCTTCTCCTGGTAAAAGACTCAAATAATTATTATAATGGTGAAGCTCTCAAGTGATAATTTCACCACCACCTTTTCCTACGCCACCTATGCACTGCAACAGTTTCATTCAAGCACACACATTCATTCTGCTGCTTGCTTGCTTCTTCTTCTTTTTCTCCTCACGGAAAAGTGTCAATCATGCTGCGTGCATACAAATAAACACAGAACGACGTGGACTTGACAAGATGAGATAATCTTCGTTACAACCTTTTAGTTCTTGACTAAATGTCCGTGATTTGAAAAGAAAATAGGGTGGTCGTAGGTAAATATTAGATTATCATCACTGCTGCTGCTGCGTTTCTAATTAATTATTATCTACTAGCATATTATTTTACATGGCTGTTTTGTCTCATGATAAAATAAAAAGTTGAGTCTCTCACACTTGTTCTTCTTTTCTATGTTCACTTGCTATATTATTATTAATTTTTTTAAAGAAAGAAAAGAAAACTAGTCAAGTTGATCTTGCTCGCTCAATCTTGATCTTGAGCAGCAGGCAGCATAATAATAATAATAGGTTGAGTTGGTTGCAAGCAAGCATTCGTTTGCGTTGCAGGGTGAACAACGGCAGCAACGGCGAGCAAACCGAAGAAGATGATGATGAAAGGAAAGGAGTGAAAATGGAATGCAACTTGGGAAGAAAGGAGATAAAGGAATATTATTATTATTATTATGTTTTGAGAATAGTAATAATAATTTTGTGCACTTTCTTCCTTTTCTCTGGTCTCTTGATGTCCCTGCTGCTGCTGCTGCTGTTTGTTGCACTCACGCGCAAATAACGTACGCACGTACGCACTACTTGTTCTTTTGTGCTGCACACTGTCTTCTGTCTGTACACACACACTGCTTTCCTTATTGTTGGTGGAACGTGCAAAAAAATATTATATTTATTATTGCATAAATTTTTCTTGGCTTTTGTTTTAGAATCCTTTCCCTTTTTCCTGGGTCCTTAATAGAGTATCAGTTTTTTTAAAAATTAAAGTTACACATCACTTGTGTAAATGTGTGTTTTTTCTAAGAAAATGGTTTTCTAAAAATATTGTCTCAGCTAACAACACTCGGCAAATCAACAATAGTCCAAGTGGACAGGTGACACTTTTTTTGTAAAAAAAAGTGAGTTAAATTGTTTTAAAAATTTAAAGGGTGCCGCACATTTGTCGCTTTTGTTTTAAGAAAACGTTGAACTTTGAAAAAAAAAATCCATTGTTTTTTTTCGCTGTCTTCTTGTTTAGTGTGCGTACGGGGTCAGTTGACACATTTGCTTATGCTCACCACCACCACTACCACCGTATATACATGTATATCTTACAAATGCCAGTATGCATGGCCTCACTGTTTTTTTAAAAAAATTTGTATTTCAAAAAAAAAATTATATTTTTTGAAAATTTTACACTTGTTCAGTTTTCATTATTTTTCCAGAAAGAAAACGCATGTGTACGTTCAAGTTATTGACGTTATTGAAAAAGGAAGAAGAAGGAAAGGAAACGGAATCGTCTCTCTTTTACAGTCTCGGAGCACATTACTTGTATTTTTTTAAAAAAAGAAAAAGTAGCCAAGCTCTACAAGCTGCTGCACATTCGCACACACAAAACAACACACGACATGTACACATTTCTCTCTCGCTCGCTCTCTTTTTATTATTACTATTATATTATCTGTCTGTTGTACTGCAAGCCGACTCGTTTCTTTTTCCTTTTTGGAGAGTCGTTGTCAGAGAGGGAGAGAATCAGAGTGATACTGTCTGTGTCCGTATCAGAAAAGAGCCTGTGCTCAACTGAGCCCAGTTGGCTACAGTTCATGGGACTTGGGCATCTCGGGAAAACAGCCACCACCACTCACTATTACTACCACCACCACACACACACCACCATCAACATGATCAACCCAGGCCAGAGAGGAGAGGAGAAGAGAAGAGAAGGAGAAGAAGAGCCAGAGTCCGTGTGTTTTGTTGGTTGTCTCTACATATCCATCCATCTATCTACCCAATCCAACCAACTACAATGCCTTTTGCTCTCCACTCGCTCACACTTCTTTACTCACTCGCACAACTTTACTTTTCGATTCTGCCTCTGCTGCTGCTGCCGCTGCTCTCTGCTCTTGCTCGTCTCTCTGTGAACGAACATTGTAAACGGCACACAATTTCTCTCTCAATAATATAATATACGGTAGGAAACAGTGTTTTGGCTCTTCTGTGTGATCAGGACTGCACTGGCGACAACGGTGGATAATGTTGGGCTTGTTCACAATTCTGCTGCTGCTGCTGCTTCTGCTGGTGGATTTTCTCATTGCTTTTGAGAAAAAGAACATTTTTTTTAGAAAAATAAGTTAACTCGCGAGATGTGTGAGTCAAGTCAAGAAAAAAGAGTACTGGCCTGTTTGTGATACTCCTTCGACAACGAACAATTTCATTCTTTTTTTATACAATAGTAGCAACAACAGCAACAACAACAACGCTAGCTACTAACATTACCGAATTCGGTGTTAGTGTTGTCCATCCATCTATCTATCCATCCATTTTATTCTTCTTTCCTAAACTCTCTCCTTGTTTTCCTCCTATCTATCTCCATTTTAGTTTCCATTACATATTAACATGCCTTTATAATAAGTTACTACTACTACCACAGCTACAGTCTCAATACTTATTTTGCATATTAGGTTCCTTTTTTTTAAAAAAAGATGTTTTTTTTCTTTCTATTTCGTAAAGGTAGTAGTGTAGGTATACATTATATTTATTTTACTATTACAGAAAGAAAAAAAAAGACAAAAGAGCAAAGTTGAGTTCAAGTCACTCACCAACACTGCCATTCACCGCCACCACATCAGCAGAATATTATGGTCGAATGTTTGTACTTCTAGCAGCATAGCAGTAGCATGTATTCCTGCATCTCCTCCACCTCCAACATTATTCCTGCTTCCGATGCCATAACCACACAGAGTAGTATTCATGCCACCATGGCAAATATTATATTTTATTCCAATTCCAATAATAAAAATAGGACTACTGGGAGCATGATCATCGTGACTGTGAATGCAGAGAAGAGAGAGAGAGGTAGAGAGAGAGAGAGAGAGAGAGACATACACGTACCAACAATAACAACAATACTAAATATGTGATGTGATCTGTTGTTTTTGTTGTTGGGAATTGGATCATCCTTTCTCCACAAACTTTTAGAGAGAGAGAGAAAGAGCGAGAGAAAAAAGAAAGAAATGAAAGTAGCAACAATAATAAAAAATAGTAGGAGTATGATACATATTTTTTACAGGGTATTATGCCGTTGTTTTTTTTTGGTAGTTACTGCTACACCACCACTGCAGTGATGATGAGCATGGTTATGTTATACGGTGGTAGCATCGGTGGAAGTAGTTTTTTTTAAATGCAAAGACAACAACAGCACACAAGTTTTTGTAGTAGCGGTGGTAATAATAATAATAATAGAAAAGAATTCGTAGAGATGGGATCAAGAAAAATTACACACGACCAGATAAATAATAGTGATAAAAATAAGTATTTGCTGTATAGATAGAAATCATGCCGATATGGAATTCCGACGGATTTTACCAATAAAAATTGTCACAAAATTTATTTCAGCTCTCTTTACTCCATTCATTCATTCGTTCCGTTGTTCACTTGGCTGGCTGGCTGCTGCTGGTGGCAGGTTGCTTAATGGCTTTGATCAGTTCAGTTCTCGGACAAGCAAGGAAGGAGAGCAGGGCAGTACGTGTGTATGAAAGAAGCAAGGAATTGCTGGGAAAGTAATCCTATTTTGGTCTTTACTGATTCCCATATCTCATCTTGTTGATGATGATGATGATCCCATCACAACTAGCTTGGCGGCCGCCGTGATGAAAAAATATTGTAGTTATGTATTTACAACTAAACTAATGAATGCGTGTAAAAAAAAGTTGCTAGGGAACCTGAGAGAGTGTAAATATTTAAGCCTGAAATATATACTATGAAATGTTTAAGACTTCCGCTGCTGCCACTCTGCCACAACTTCATTCTCCTCTTGTCTGTTACAAATAACAAACACATTATTATATTCTTCCTCCAGGAAAATTACCAAAACAGAAGGCAGCAGAAAAAAAGGATGACGGTCATGACCACTACCATACCATACCATAATGACCACAATAATGATAATGACGACCTTCACTGAAAAATGTACATAGTGACATTACATGATGATGACGATGATGACAGCAGCAGCAGCAGTACCTGCTGAAAGCCTGTGTAAAAGAAACCCTTTCAGCTGAGGCGTTCCTACATTTCTCCTCCTGGAACGCAACAACAACGCAATCTCTCTTTATAGAATAGGTAGGTAAAGGGTGCGTGCGTGCGTGCGTGGTGCGTATTAAAGCAGTAGTAGTGTGCAAAGCAAAGAGAGAGAGTGAGAAAGAGAGAATAATATGCAAGCATCGCTTTATTCATAGACATACTTTCTGCTTAAACTTTTGCAGTTTAAAATTCGCAACAAAAAATTATTTCGAAAAAAAAAACTTTTCTTCTTGGGATGCATCTCCCTAAGTCTTCCAAACTTGTAGACTATTAAAGCTTTTGAATGTTCTGCTGAAACAGTTGCTCTACTAGTAGAGTAATGTTGCAAATTGTAGTACCAAAGTGGTTTAATTCCTAAAGTATTTCACTCTCTTTATTATCCCTACCATCACATTCTCTTTAGATACGCTGCCACTGCTGCTACTCCTCTGTATAATATTAATAATAATAATAATAACATGACAAGCAGGGAATTTATTATAATGCAAGTTAGTTTGAAGTTGAAGCTCACGCACACACTTGCACACACACACACATACAGACTCGCACATTTCTTCTTGTAGAATCTTAACGTAGCCCCCAAAAAAAGAAGGAAATGCATTTCAACAAAGTGCAAGATGAAAATTACGACGGGGACGACGACGATCTTTTTCAAGATGATGATGATGATGAGGGAACCTGCTGCTACTACTGCTGCTCTTGGGAAAATACTACTACTTCAACGTCTACTACTACTACTTCTACCAACACCACCACCACGTTCATTCCATGAATGAAGAAGAAAAGTTGGAAAAGTATGATAATAATCTTCATCTCTCTCCTTCTCTCTCTCTCTCTCTTCACTTCATCCTTTTTGCTCTCCTTTTTCCTCCTTACTTAATATACATAAAATGTTTCTTCCACTTTTCTTCTTCTTCTTCCTCATCGTCATCATCATCATCATCATCATCATCACCACCATCATCTTCATCGTCACTATCACCATCTTCTCCTCACTTTACTTAAATAATTCCATGCAAAACTGCTCTCTTCTTCCTGTCTACCCAACCTACCTACATGGCTCATGGCACTTCTCTTCTCTCCACTACTCTTCTCCTCTAAAAAACAAGAACAAAAAGCAACTTTTCTCCTTTCTCAATCCCTTTTTCAAGTTTTAGACTCCAATTCAAAATGAAAAAAAAATTCTAGACAAGGAAGTAGTAAAATTTTACTAACGTAAAGTCTAACTAGCAGTGGTGTATCATCGTTTTACTATCTCTATATATCCATTTAGCTGAAATCCAATGCAACGCATTTTTATTTAAAGGTATACTTTATTTAATGCACAAAATATTATTACAAGTTCACAAGAAAAAAATTGAGACAAGTCGTCGATACAACTGTACTAATATCCCATCATAGCAGTGCATATAAAATTAGAGCGTATTCCTTCCCGTACGTTTTTTACTATTCCTGTACAAAGCTTGTCATTCCATTTTTGCTAACAAGGCTAGACTACTTTGTAGTAGCAGCAGCAGAATTGCTAGAATATTAGCTACTAAAATGAAGAAGACACACACACACATACGCATAATAATAATAATAATATTTTCTTGTAAGGTGGAACTTGTTCAGGGTGAACTTGGAAGAAGAGCAAAGAAGTAGTAAAGCTTGATATAATAATATTATTATTACACTGCTTTTGCTCTGCTGTTATACAACTATTCATTCTCATCTTGTGGTGTTTCTTGTACAAAGTGCTTCTTCTTCTTCTTCCTTTTCTCCTCTTGTTGTTGTCTCAGCGGAAAATGAACTAGATTTTCAACTGCTGCTGTTGCTGCTGCCGCCGCCGCTCTTGCTCTGCTTTTCCTTCCTTCCTTTTGCTCCTTGGCTTGTGTAATATTTATTAATTGTACATGCACTGCCTGCATAATAGAGTAGCAGACTTTCCATTCAAGTTGTGTGCTGCTGTTGCTGCTACTGCTGCACTGCTGCTCTAGTGAGGAAAGAAAAGACAAGATGAAGATGAACAAGACAACTTTTTAGTGCTCCGTATAAAATGTAGTATGCTTTTATGCTTTAAATGTGTGTGTGTGTGCGTGTGTGGTATGACGGCGGCGGTAGGTTGGTTTGTAGTAGAGTGAGTGGTGGTGCTAAAAAGACGACATCTAAAAGTCCATGAACTTGAAAATTTTGTTGAAAGTAGCGTAGTGTGTGTGTGTGTGTGCAGTATAATAAGTTGTAGTAGAAGAAAACTCGAGAAGAAAATGAACAAGATCTCATTCAAGAAAAAGCTTGTTGCATGCTGCTTCTTTCTTCTGGTGTGTCTGCTGCTATGATCATGTTGGAATAATAATAATAATAATAATAGTAGTAGTAGTATTTATATAATATGCAGCGCATAATGTACTCCGACTTTCATAGTCATTTCCCATCTCCGTCTGGCTGTGTGCAAAACTACTAAAGAGAATTGCACTACTTTCCTTATTTCATAACACGTAATAAATTTTATCTAGTCTTTTCATACATTCGCCTGCATTTCAACATTTTATTCAAGCAGTTCTGCACGTTGCCACCAGCACTTTATTTTGATGCAAGTCTTTGGAACAAATGAGCAGCAGCATGTGTGCATGTGAGCATGCACTTTTTGTGGTAGTCGAGGGAGAGAGAGAGAGGAGGAGGAGTGGTGATGATGACCAATGTCGGGCAGTGGTCAATATACCCAATAATAAAATTTGACGGGAGAATGTAAAATGAATGAAAATGATAGGAAGTAGTGGTTTGCTTTGAGAGACTGCTGCTGTTGGGCAAGCAGACGTACGTACGCGTGTGTATATATGCGAGCGAGGAGCAAGAAAAAGAGTGGTGACGTGGTAAGCAAGAGTGACCAACAACAGGCGGTCCACTACCACTACCACTGCTACATATATCGTTATTATCATCATTACCAAAAAAATATTGTAGGACAGGACGTGTGTGTAGGAGTGGAGATAGTCGAAGAGAGAGAGAGAGAGAGAGCGACCGAGCGAGAGTAGGAAAACGACCAAAGAAAAAGGCAGGGAACAGGGCGTGTTATGTGAAAACGGCCAATTGTGATGATGATCGTGCTTGGTGGTGGTATGGTGGTGATGATGATCATGATGATGATCAACGACAAGGAGGAATGACCACCAAACAACAAGAAGAGCAGACCGGAGAGAGAGAGACCCAAGCAAGAGAATTTTGCTGCGCGCTCAATAATATATTCAATGTGGATGGATGGACGGGCTGGCGAGCAAGAGCACCTACACTTTACAAAATATTATATGATCATGATCATCGTGATCATCATCATCAGCGTGATCATGATGAAACGACCACCGAGAGCACAGACAGAATATTATTATTATTATTATTATATATTATATGAAGAGCGAGGGAACAGGCAAGCAAGCCAAGTGAAACCAGCAAAGCGAGGAAAATGGGAAGTGGTTCAAAAACAGGAGAGTAGTTGGTCTCTCTCTCTCTCTCTCTTTAGCTTGCTTGCTGGTATGGTGGTGGTAGTAAGTAATAGCATTAGCAAGCAGCAGTGAACCGACAGACCGGCCGATGGAAAGGACAAGAAGAGAGAAATCTAGAAAATTGTATTGGACGACGACGATAAATGCTGATGGGATGATATGTATGTGCCTACGCATAGCGTTATTATGCGTTGTTCTGCCATTCTTTCTGATATACATACTGTGAGAGAGAGAGAGAGAAAAAAAATCGTTTTTATTGACCAGCGCCAGCAAGTAGCATTCTCGTCTCAATATATCAATCGAGCAAGCAAGCCACTACTACATTTTTGGTTTCACGGTTTTATGATGATAATGATGATGACAACGACGGTAAATCGAGAATATCTTTTGGTTACGCTCTGCTTCTTGTTCTTCTTTTGCTTTCTGGTCGTGTTGTGGTGGTAAAATAGTAGTAGGTGGTGTGGGATCAACTCACCCCAGACATGTTCCATCTATGCGAATTGTGCAGAACCAGAGAAACATCGGGGAGAAGAGCCTGTTCGCATTCGGGTAACATTTCAGCTCGTCGGATATCCTCAGAGGAAGAAACTCTTTGTCAAGCAGGGCAGCCACCACCAACAAGCCAAGCTTTTTCTACAACAAAACGGTGTGCATACAAAAGGATGTCGAATATTTCAAGTTCCGATTTCATTTTCTCTCTAGCCGATTTTGATTCTCCAAACTCTAATTAGTATATTTCTTCAAATTAATACGGCGTTTCATAATAAATAAATAAATTTGCTAACAGAAACAAATAAACAGTTTTAACAAAGCAATCGCCTGACAACACACATGATTTTGTTTAGCATTTTACTTGCTTCTTTTTATACCGGAAGTGGTAACAGTCACCAAGTAAAATTGCGCTACTGCTGATGATTACTACATCTTTTTCATTCAATTATTATCCAACATCATCATTTTCATAATGACAGGGACGCAAGAAGAAAAAAAAACCATGCTAAAAAATTTAATAAATGCTAATAATAGCACCAGCAAAATAATGAGTCGCAGTGCATCCTTTTTTTGGTGAAGGACCCCCCGGAACGCTAGAGCAAGAGGAAGCTTTATTTTTTAATATGATTATTACCATAAATGATAATGATGGTCCCGTTCATGGCAAGGTGATCATGTATTTTCTCTTCTTCTTCTTTGCAAAAAAACATACTCACCACCTTTCTTTCTTCCATTCATTCTCACCGCGACCACCACCACCACCGCCATGCCATCATCACCCACCTTTTCTTGTTCAACACCTTCTCCCACACTCACTCAACTCGGCTAATTTGTACATCATCATCATCTTCACCATAACATCTCCTTCTCAAGAAGTCCAAGAAGAAGTCAGTAATAATAATAATAAAATAAATAATAATCCTTTTTTTCGCTCTCTGTCCCTTCTCGTCGTCATGGTGTTCACTTTATTACTGCTACTGACTTATGTTCAGCGCTGTGATTGTTGTAGGTGTTGCGTGCGCAACATATTTTTTCCCTTCTTCCTCGTTTACGTCGCTTCTTCTTTCAATAATCTCCATTTTTCTTGCTATTGTGTTGGCTAATTACAATAATTATATGAAGAGTTTTGTTATGGTGACGCGTTGGTGGCGAAGAAAGAAGAAGAAAAAAAATCGCTCCGCTGCCGCTGCTCATTTTTTTTGTTGTTGTTTTTGTCCCTCCTGCCTGTTTTGCACTGTTTGTTGCGACGACGAGACGACAAACAGTTGAGCTGTATTCTGATTGTTATTGTTGTTGTGTGTGTGTGTGAGGAGGACAAGAGAGGAGAGCGTTGTTTTCGTCGACAGGATGAGTGAACAAAGCGTTGTGGCTTTCTTCTTCGCGCACTCATTCATTCATTGGGCTTACAGAAGCTGTACGTCGTAAATACAAAAGCAGGTGACAATAAATTTTTTGAAAAGATAAAAATTGTACAGAGCAGCAGCAATGAGAGGTTGTGTAAAGGAGGCTCATTGGCTTGTAGTCATGACGATGCTGACAATGATCGTCATCAAATCATCGTCATTCATTGTTATAAAGTGGTGGTGATAATGCTGTTGTTACTGTTGTTCCTGATGATGATGATGGCGATGACGATGATGATTATGACAAGAAAAATGAGGATGATGAAGAGAAGGATCAAGTGTTCAAGTGTAACAATTTTCTCTTTTTTGAAGAAAACAGAAAGAAGCGGAACAGATCAAGTTGTGCTGCTGCTGCTAACTGTACAATTTCGCCGCATCGTCTTCAAGCATTGTCATAAAAATGGTGATAGTGACGAGGACGATGATGAGGATAGTCTTTTGCATATTATTATTAAACGGTAACATTTAATATGGCTAGAAGACGTCGAGCTACCGCGATTATCATCGTTAAAATCGTCACCCTCTCTCCCTCTCTCTCTCTCTCCACCTCTTCTTCTTTTTTTCTTTTGCCTTCGTTGAAGCTCAGTGATTCTGTACAATTCAAAGAGAAACGCTGTTGTTGATGGTTACTTACTTGTGTCAGTCGACATTTCAATGCGAAATTGTCATTTAAAAGGGAGAAAAAAAGAGTTGCGAAAAAGTTTAATGTGATAATTAAGTACAGTGTAGTAGTAGTAGTAGTCTGTCTCTTTTTTTAAAAAAAATGTACAAGAATACAAAATTATTCAACTCTCTCACTTGCAAAAAGAAAGGACAAAATGCGAATGACGGTGATGGTGGTGGCAAGGGAGAAGAACAAAAAAAAATGTGAAGAATCAAACAGAATTATTCGTAACGTTGTAGTACAGTGGTGCGGATTAACTGATTATTACCATCCCTACAAAACAATTAAATTATTATCATGGCAAAAGGCATCTTAAGCATAAATTTGCAAAGTATTTTCTACAACCAAATACCTACCTATCTAAATAAACAAACAAATAGCTGGCGTTGATGCGCCAAGCCTACGAAATGCTCGGTGAAACAGACATCAAATCCAAAACAACAAAGTGTACAAAAAATAAATTTCGTTTGCTCAATACACGCAGCGCAGCTAGTTAAAAGTGTAAACAGAACAGAAAATGACAGCTAAATAAAATATACTGACTAGCTATTTTTTTGAATGGTTGTTGGAATCTTTTTTGTGTGTGTGTGTGTTTTGTATTTGTCTCCTCAGAGTGCGATGATGACTGCCTACTTGTAATAGTAGCAGTTGTAGTAGTAGTAGTAGTAGTCATCATCATCATTGAATTTACAAAAATGTGAAACAGGCCGTGATATTACTATTATTATTATTATTACTTTAACTCCTACATTTATCATCATTGTTATCCATTTCCTTGGCTCTCCTTCATTATTTATGCTAAATATTTCACTTATCATTATTATCATTCTCTTTCTCGTAGAGAAAAACGCACACACACACACATACTTACTGTTAAACTTACATCTTGATTATTCATTGTCAACGAGCCAGTGGAAGAATTGCTTTTTTTCTCAATAAAAAAAATATATACATACATGCTGCCTAGCTTTTTGTATTATGTGTTTGTATAAAAAAAGAGCCCGAAACATTGCGGTGATGAGATGAGTATAAAAAAGACAATGCATGAAATACAAGAGAGAGAGAGAGACAGAGAGAGAAAAAAAAGAGAAGAAGGAAGGAAACAATTTTTTTAAAGGACTTTGACGAACAAGATCAAAGATGAGAAAGTCCTTTTTTGTCCACCTCCTTCCTTCCTTCGCTTCACCATCATCACCAAACCACCACCGCAACAGACTCTTCTTCTTCTTTTTTTATACATTTTTGCCGTTGCGTTGTTCACCACCACAGTTTGTTTTCTGATAATGAACCTCTCTCAGTAGATTTATACGAAAAAAATGTGAAATCTTTTTTTTTTTTGTTTTTTTTCATTCGTTTCTTCAAACTTTAAAAGTTGCGAGAAGGGGCTAGCAGCAGTGCAGCAAAGGCTATTGTACCACCAGCAAACACTTTATGTACAAAATTTCCACAAAGTTGAATGAAATGTTATGTTGCTTCAGATGATGATGATGATGACGGTGATGCCACTACTACTCATTCGCATTTAATCGGTGGTGATGCTAAGAGTAAAGAATATAAAAAAATGATTGTAAATAATTTGAATCAAAGGAACAAAGATGCTAAAAGGACAGAGAGGGAGCGACTGAGAGAGAGAGAGAGGCATGCATGAAGAGAGTTTGATGATGATGATGACGATGACAATGATGATCACTGAAACTGAAATGAATGGATAATCAAAGAAAAGAAGTTCTAGCTTACTCACTTCCTCTTTCCTCTCTTCTCTACTTTTTTCTTTCTCTTTTCTTCTTCTTTTTTTGTTCATTTTCGGACTGCGATGATGATCTTTACATTTGCCACCACCATGTAATCTTTTTTTTAAAAATAGTTGAGCTGAGAGGTGAACTTTTAAAAGTTGTTGGTTCCAAATAGAAAATCATCTTTAACAACAGAAGCAGAAGCAGCAACACCAAATTGTTTATAAATAATGATCAGCATTTTTGTACAGGTTTAAAATTTATTCCTTTTAGTGATAACAATGCAGTTGGTGGTGGTAGACAACGGTTTATTGGACATGCTGATGAATATTAAAACGGAGTTTTGTTACTGCCACTGCTGCTGCTGCTGCTGCTGAGTTTACTACTACTACTAAAATATGTTGTTAGTTTAAATACATACATTTGCTCGTTAGGTTCGCTATGATCCCATTACAATAGTATGGTTTTTTTTGTTGTTTGGTCTCTCCTGTTCCTTCCTTTTTTTCTGCTGTTGCTACTTCTGCTACTAACTCTGCATTGTTGTTAGCTTCATCGCTTCCTTCCTCCTACTTACTTTTTTTTCCTTTTCCACAATAGATTATAAACATTTGCCGTTGTGGAATAAAAATGGTAAATTTTTAATAATTTTTATGATCATGATGACGACGACGACGACGAGGAGGATGGATGGTGGTCGCATTATATGCAAATGTGTAAAAAAAGTGCACATAATATTATTATTATTAATATCAGTAGTAGTCCATGGAAATATTTAAATTTATATTATAATTTTTTCAGGCTTTTACTACATGGACATTATGGAATGAATGTATGTATGTATGTAGGTAGATAGGTATGCATATTTTTTTGTGACGAGTGAAGAAGAGAGAGTGATAGTAGTGGGAGCAAACAACGGTGGCGGCGGCGAGTGAACGACTCTGTACCTGTGTGATGGAATATATTATTCAAAACTCATTTTCAATTCACTTTCTATTTTTCTCTATTATTTTTTTTTCGAGAGAGAGAGAGATAGACGGATGGATGGACCAGAAGAAGCAGTGGTGGTGAATACACATGTCCACGAATTAATGTATTCACTCACACCATAATAATAATAATAATGAAAAAAAGGAACACGAGTAGTGCTATCATCATCATCAGCAGCATATCACACACCGCACCATTATTTCATTTCATCATCATCACCCCTTCTGTGCCCGTGGAAAATAATATAAAATAAAAATAAAGAAAAAGAATACATCTGCGCTGAGCAGCATTGCCATCATAATATCACCATCATCAGCATCATCATGGCTATTTACACAAGTGGTCGAATGTATCCTGGTCTGCTCTGAGGTTGACGGCGACGCTAATAACAATAATGATGATAAGAATCTGATTACTAATAAAATCATACATGCATACTTGCCACCTGTATGAAAAAAATGAAAGTGGACACAAGAAGAGAGAGAGAGAGACCAGTAGTGCTGCTGCTGTGTGCTATATTGTTGGATTGGCAAAGCCAATAAATAAATTAGCGGATGAAATTGTACACTTACTCACTCAGTCAGTTATTTGATGTACTGACGAAAAGCCTTGTAATAATTTTTTTTATGATCTGTTCTCAGAATAACTATTGCATATCACCAACCCACCACTGATAAATAAAACCACAAACTACTTGTTTCGTAAGAAGGAGAGCCTCTCTAATATGTACATGAGTGCATTGTGAGTGTACGTATGTATGTATGGACAGACAGGTGTATTATCATTATTATTGGTATTATTACCCGCATATTTATTCCAGTGCACACGCATTTAATCCATTTTTTTCTATACTAAAAACGAGAAAAAAAGTGCTACTCTCAAAGTCTGTGTGATTCTTCTTGTGATTGTGATTCCACGAAGCTTTGAGCAGAGAGTTGGATAGACATCGACCCCAAACCATAATGTCATAATATCATAATAATAATAATACTAATAAGAATCATCATCATAACAAATAGATAGATTATTATTATGTATTGCATTAAAAAAGGATTCACTTTCAACATCAAAATAATATTTTTTTGTCTACATAAATAGCTTACCACGACTTACAGCAGAAGAAAATGGTGATAATAATAATGATGATCGTTCATTGACTGACTGACTGACTGTTTGAGTGCACATTCATTCTTCACTCAAACTTAATCATCATCATTATCATCATGTAATATTATTAGAATTCATTGTGGCCAGACTAGAACTATCCGGTAATATTTACTTTTTTTTAAACATCTTAAACAACCGAAATCTGCAAATTATTGCGAATGGCGAGGTGAAATCTGTAAAAAAATAAGTAAATGTTTCTGACAATTTATTATTATCAAAGGTAAGCAAAAAATTTTGAGCATTGGTGTCACCACCACCGCACAGCTCCTTTTTAAATGTCCATAAAACATAACGCACACCTGCCTGCGTGGCCTGGCCTAGCAGCATCAGTTTACCATTTTTATGACTTTTCCTGTAGTGTGCACAATTTCGTTATGCATGCCACGACAACAAGACAACACGGTTAAATAAATAACAATAATCAAAAACGGCAAAAGAATCAACTCTTTTAATTTTTTAGTAGCATTAATATATTTTTATTTTTATTGACTACTTGTGCGCAACGCTTGTCAACTGCAGAAAAAAGGCTGTGCTGTTGCTTCTGCTGTGCAAGACCTGATGTCGTCGTTTCCTTGTTTGTTGTTGATTAAAAGTAGTCAATACTCTCGCAATAAAATAAAGACGCTTCTCCATTTTTTAAGGTTGCATATTATTTTGCTTTGCCAAATCCTCATGTATGTAGGTAGGTAATTTTATAGCTCCATCATCATCAGCATCATCATCATTGGAGATTTTGCTGTTCAAGTGTAAAATATAATATATACGTGTATGGGGGAGTACGGGACGAAGGTGGTTCGTTGTGTGATGGTGGTGGTGACGTAAAATCACCTCAAAAACACACTTGCACAAAAAGGTAATATAAAACGGGCAATAAAAAAATTATTATATTTAACTATTTGTCGGTCTGTGTTGCAAAAGCGTATAAGTAAATTCGAATAATTTTTTTAAAGCACACAAACATGCATACTTCCTTTTTCTGACTTTGTTGGTTACCTACTCGCCGTTACAAGTTTTAATCATCATAATCTGATCATTTTGTCACACGCAGACATTTAAAGACACAGATGTCATGTTAAATTATTTGAATTCAACACAAGTTTAAAACGTATATGTAAAAAATATACATTGATTTACCCAGTACATCCAGCGGGACAACGATTATTATTATTATTACTATAACTACCGTATAAAAAACAAATTTGAGAAACGCAATAAAGATTGCTTTGTATTCAGGATAGTTATTTGTATGAATTTTTTTGTAATCAAAATGTAACCAGGTTTCTAGTTCATTTCATTTGCCCACCTAGTTAGTATTACTAATACGGTATTAGTTATCATCATCACTGCTGTGCTGCCGTTGCTACTACTGCAGAAGCAAGCCGATGTATGTATGTATATCAGCAATAGTGCCTTGCTGACATGATGATGATTATATGATCCAAGTTACTTGAAATATTTTTCGTAAATCTCAATGGTGTTATATTTTTGTGGGGACATATATATAATACATAATATGGCAGATATTTTCTTTCCGTATGTATGCACAGTTTACTTACACTCTGTCTGAACAACTATATACCTTTCTACAATATATTTATGCAATGATTGTAGCCACACATATTTTTTTTACCTCTGTTGCTGCCATAATCATGTTAATATTCTTTTCCCAATCATTTATATTACGGTAAAAAGATCACTTTTTTATATGAAAGATGAAGTAACAATATCACGTAGTCATGATGATGATGATGGTGGTGATGATATTCACACACGCACAAATTGTGTTTCGCAATATAGTACTATTATTATTATTACGAGTGTGTAGATAGTCTGTACAGCAGGAGGATCATGATGATAATGAAACGACGCTTATTATTATTATTATTCTGATGACAATCGTCGGGACACTCCGATAAGTTCCACTTGCCATTGTTTACCAATGTGTGTATAATGCATATACATAGGTAGTAGTAGTAGGAGGAATGCAACCTATGCAGATATGATGTAAGCAAATAAAGGAAAATGGAAAGTGAATTCATTCATTGAATATTAGTATGGCGATGATGCTAAGTACTGCATTCCCGAAATTAAATGGGGTCCATAATTTTTTTTTAAAAAAACAGCCTGCTGCTATTTTTGTCTTGCTCAGAAGTAGTTGGGAATGTCCAAATATTTTTCCGAAGGTTTTTTCTTGTATTTTTGCCAACGCAGTATTTTTTTAACATGAGACCAGTACTAATTACAACTTATATGTTCTATATATAGACATATTGTATTTGGGTTCCCTTTAAATTTTATTTGTAGCGAACAATTTGCATCTTCAACTGTTGCTAGTTGGCCATAATACCATAATAGGTAATTAATTTTTAGATAGACAACAACAACGTAACAATGAGACTCCCTGTCGCTTTCATTTCGCATTTTTTTGGCATTATGAAGACTCTCATCAACACTATTACTTGCTACTATGTACACTCTTTTTTTTAAACCTTCCATACTGTATTACTATTTTTATTAAAGTCCTAACCACTTTATCTTTATTTGGGTTAATATTAATATTTTTATTATACTTTTTTTGCTATCGTTATATTGGCTACCACTTTTTATTTCATTGGTAATTAGTCACTTTTTAAATTGTTTGTCTGTCCTTTCACTCTCTCTCTCTCCCTCCTCACATCCACCTATTCATCATCATTGTAACACAACAGCATACAAAAATTATGTTTCGTCCTCTCTCAAAAAATATATCGTGATTTTTACTTTATTACTATTATTATTATTATTATTCCCGCACGGATGTGCCTATTTAACGTCACTCAACCTCAAAAAAAACATTGCCATCCAACCATCCATCCGCAACCAAACCAATTTGTACTTCCACACACGTCGCTAGTTTCTTTCCATCTCCTCCTCATTTTCATCATCTATCTTGGGGAAAAACGTTGCTGATATTGCAAGGCATCATCATTATCATCATCATTATCAACTGATCATCGACAGGTTTGTAAGGCGATATAACACTGCGACACTTTTATTTTTTTCTATTTATACGCTAATGAATCTTTTGCTATTAATATTGTTATTATTGTCACAAAAAATGCTACTACGTATTTATTTATGAGGCTATCGTGATCTTCATCAGTATTCCCACTAAAATACACAACTACTTTAGAAACCTACAAGTTATTAGTATAGATACGCTATACTTTTTATTATTATTACTATTACCTATTCAATGAAAGTGTATGCTTGGTTTTTTTTGGAAACAAGCCACTGCCCTATTGCTAGTGTTTATGTATCATTGTCATTCTTTTATGTAGTTTGTGGTGGTGGAGGGCGACGTTAAGTTTGATGTCCCCGTTTATATGGTTACCTGGTTACTACTACTGCTTGTATTTTTGTATGCTAATGTCCTTTTAATCGCAGAGCCAGCGGAAAAAGCTATATTCGACGTAATAAAATATTATTATTTTTTATAAATGACAATTCACCACCCCCACTAATTTCTGATTTTGATGGAAAATCTAGGTGAGAGCTGAGGAGAATCAGAATGATGGTGATAATAATAATAATAATAATAACAAATGCGATGAATCCATCCATATAGCCTCGGCCTACATATTTCCACCAGCAGCATCGTTATATTATCACCATGGGGCTTTTGCGTTGGTCTATCATCAGAAGCAGAAAGTGATTCAACGTCATTCTCCTCTACCTGCCAGTTATTTATTTATTTACTTACTTACTTACGTGCTATTCCTTTGACAGTGATAGTAGTAATGTGGTTTGCGTTATTTTTTTTTCTAATTTCCAAAATAAAAATCCACTTCACCAATACAATACGCTGGTGGAGATTGTCGATTGCCACACATTTTTACTAGCAAACCATTGTCATTTGCAGTTGTGTTGCGATACTAACACTAATAATAATAACAATAATAATGTCTATTTTGTGCACTGCATCGTCGTCGTCGTCGTCATCATCATCATCATCATCATCAGATGAAACACACGGTTGCACGTTATATTCCAAGAATGGAAAGAAGGATGGCTGGTTATGGGATCAAAGGACCGCGCAGCAGAAGAGCCAGAGCAGTAATTATTTAGGTCATAGCTAAAGCAGCAGCAGCAGCAGAGACTTGGCAATAAATGTCCTCCAATTACGTACATACCTTGATACCTCTATACGTATTACGCAAAGGAAAACAACATGATAATATTTTGTCGTGTTGTTTTCAGATATGAAACTCCGTTTCTTCCTGCTGTGCTAAAAAGAATGAAAAGCAGCGAGTATCAAATTTGAATTGAGTTTATCAAAGTTGCTTGCTGCTGGTCAGATAATTTGATTTGCCTTGCAAATTTCATTGAAGACCCAACTCACGATTGTTTAATGCAGCTGCTGACCAACAAAAGTTTGATTTAATTCCAGTGAATAAAGAAGCCTATTACGCTATTTCTCGTACCACACACACATGTCATTTTTACTGCGATTTAACGGCTTCTTGGAATTTCAAATGATGGCATTAGCTCTTCTTCATGTGTACAATATTCCATAATTATTCCATAGGTACGCAAATAGAGCTAAAGTGCAGTAGTTGCAATCTCTGTGATATAATATATTGTGACAGAAGCGTCAATCAAAGTCGTAATGGTTACATGGTTTGGTACATAATGGTTTCAAACAAACGGAGAAACTGTTTTCCAACATGTCATGCGACAAAATTTAAAACATGGCTCTAAAAAATTTTTTTTAGAAATTGGTTCATATCCATATTTTATAATATTGACAAAATTTTATTTACATTAACAACGAAACAAGTACCTGAAATAAAAAAATGGATCATTTTAAAGCAGTGTTGACTCCTTAGTGTAGGTTTACTTCAAAATTCTTTGAATCTGCTGACAAACTGTAAGTTGAAAACTACCAAATAAAATACAAGTACAGTAAATTTCAACATTATTTTCTAAAGAGTGAAGCAATGCAATTGATTTTTGTTGCCTGTATGTAGTAGCCATAGACTTGGGGCACTATGAAACTTTCTTTTCATGACTTATTTTGTATATTAATTGTAATGTAATGTAATGAGTATTACAAGTACCACCCACACTATGAAAACTTACATAGGAAGGTTAAACTGGAGCAAATCTGAAATTCGAAAAAAGAGAATATATTATACACGTTAATACATTATCCCATTAAACATCCACCCAGAACAACAACCAACTACTAATGACAATGGCAGCAACATGTCCAAGAAAAAAATACAGCTAATGGGAGGAAGTTGACAAAAATGTATTAGAATAACAAAGTCATGTACACCTTATCATTGTATTGAATAATAATTTAGTAAATTATAATGAGCATATATATATATATACTTGTTTTCTTGATGACACATTTTTAAAAGCACCAACATCAGTATTTATTGTTGCACTCGTACACCGCCATCATCTTGATCTTGCTCACATCCTCTCTACCTGACTAAATGGTGATGATGATGGGCAAAAGATGCTTAATTGTTTTTTGTCTCAAAACCAAAACCAATGATTTAACAGCAATAGCAACGCAACATCACAAAGGATCCAACAAATTTTAGGGAAAAAATAAGGAAAAAACAGTTGAGTTTGAGCAGTAGCAAAAACATTTACAGTAGCGTGCGTAAAACGTTACAAAAATGTCAGCATAATTACTAGGATGGATGGATGAACTGCTCGCTTGCTACATGAACATTGCAGCGTTGTAGATTCAATACATATTTTTTTTAACTCTCAACTCAAGCAAATCACACACACGCAACCTAAGTCATCATCACCTGGTAATGTGCAAGAGATAGACTAGTCCTAAAGACCGACCCGGCCGTCGTCACTAAACCTATTAAATTTTGGACAATAACGTGATAATTGTTAAAATAATACCAAATAAAGAAAAAAATTGAAACAGTTAATGCTGGTAACAAATTATACAACTAAGCTGATCTTTAATGTTTGTTTGAAGTATTGTACTAACTGCAAATTTTCCCTATGCATTGACAGACTACTTGATGTAATAACGAATTTGCGAAAATTTGACAAAGACTATTCGAAACTCTTTTCCTGCCTTCGTGGTTATCTTAATCTTTCTATTGGTTACTAAACCAGCCTAAACATTAATAGGT
>JAHZMT010000990.1:0-24981 GCA_027743785.1 Sinhomidia bicolor | reverse complement strand
AAAACATATTGTGCGCACGTGCGTATTGTGTGCTTCTTTCTCTACCATTTTTCAAATTTATTACATTAACTTCTTGTTAGAAGATGTACAAGCTATTGGCTCTTTTGTTTTTTTATTTACATGGAGCAGATCAATGATTGACATGTAGGCTGTAAATGGATAATCAGATTTTTCTGCTTTAATCGTTGTAAATTTTGTCAGTTTATGAAAGCATCTTTAACTTATTGTAGACGTTTGCAAATCTTATGATTTTACTGTCAAATACTGATTAGTCCATTCACAACATAAAAAATATTATATTATAGAATACCTAAATGGACAATAAGGCCACTTTTGAATTTTTTTCCATTTTGATTACATACAAATAGCCGTTACAACGTTTAATACCTAAATGGTTACAGTAAAACAAGTAATTTTTTAAAAATTTGTACAAAACGAAAAATGCTACAAGTACACATACTCACGTTCCACTCTACTTATCACCCAAGAGCAAAAGTAAAGAAAGTATTTGCTGTCTTAGATTGAAATTCTAAAACTCTATTCATATAACGCATAAAATCTGAAAGTTAACATATAAAATATTTCGTGGGTATATGCATACACTTTGCAAAAGGAACACACACAAACAATAAGTACTTATTAAGATTATTTGGCACTGCTATGCTCAGTCCACCAAATTAATTTTAAAATATTTATACCAGAATGCGAATAGAATGAATATCATAACAGGAAGAAGGCAAAATTATAGTAATATTTTATGTTTAATCAATCACCAGCTAATAATGGGCGGTGATTGCAGAGAGACGGCTGGCTTATTACTACTAAAGCAAAAGCCGAGCGTATTTGACTATAAACACAATTTTCTTTCATATCCTCTGCTAGAAATGCTGAAGGAAAGGAACACCTAAGAGAAGAGCCAAAATGTATATATAGCCAGTAACAAAGTTGAAAACACACACTTAAAATTTTAATTATTACTTTAAGCATTCAAAGACTTAATACATGATGCTAATTGCATACACGAGAAGAAGCAAGCAATTGAATTGTAACATTAAGTACGGGTGTAAAAATCACAGTAATGGTAATGTTGAATGTACCTAGTTATGTAGGTATGAATGTAGGCAGTTTTACGTTGTGGTTTCTGCCATTCATATTTTAGTAATACTAAAAAATACAAATGTTACACGATATTTTTCATTTGAAAACTTTCATATTGAAAATATAACATTGACTTAAAATCAAGAAGCTTAACTAACCGTTAGCTCAAATGATACTACATACTATTGTATAGATCAGTAGTTACTACTACTACTACTATCAAGCATAAATCGTATAAAATAAATTTTTTTTCTCTCCTTCAATGGCTTTAGGCTAGCCAAAATAAAGATAGTTTATTTCAATAAAACCAATAATTAACATGGCTTCAATAAATTAGCTCAGCAATAAGTCAATTCACAGTAGCACTACTAGAGACTTACACGTGCCATGCCGCTTTATCGCCTATTACAAATCTGACTAAATAACTGAGGAACTAAAAATCAAATTACAGCTTTGATGTTGGTAAAGGTCAAGGAAAGCATCAAAAATAATATTTAATATTTCGTTTTTTGGGCAAACGCAAAATTGTTATATAGTCATATACATACAGTCTCAAAAGCTATGCGGATATGAATATAATGAAAGGCTTTTATAGATAAATAAAATTCAAAAGCTTATAATTAAAAAATCTAGTTTTAATTTACGGCTTAACAATCCCTATAATTTTTATTGATCTGCATTTCAACAGTAATAGAAACGCACAAGGTGTTAGATAGAGTGAAGTTGCAAAAAATCTATTCATCCATCTCTTATAGTATCTCACCTCCACCTCTTCTGCCCATCTTCTAAAACAACTACAATACCTACACAATGAATAATTAACTTCTTTTTTTAACTAATGCACTTTCGATTTTTCAAAACACCGTGATTGCTATCTGAAAAGGCGTTGATGAGAACATTTATTCCAACTTTTACTGCTTATATTGGCCAGCCAATTAGATTTTTTCCTTGTTAAACATGACTGCTCTCAATTTTGCGGAAATATAGAGCAGCTAACTGCACTAATAATTATACTGCATTTCGTTATTATTATCACTTTTCTTGTAATAATGCTATAATTAAAAAGATACACATTTATTTTGAAATCCAACGCTAATTTACACATGATATATACAAGAAAAAAAGTTGCAGAGTGGGGAGATACATGTAAACAGTGGTAAGTTGAAATGAGTTGTGAAAACTAGCGAAAAGAAATCAGATTTTTATAAAAATTACAACAGGAGGTTTTACACTCTAAAAACTCAATATATATGAAACTTTGGATGAGTGAAAAAGCATACGCCTTGTTTTGCTTTTACTTTTCATCATCTCTCATGAATCAGTATAAAAACATTCAGTAAAAATTGTTTTACCAATGAAATGCATGAAACATAAATAAATGTTTTAATTTAAAATTTATTGTTTCAAAGCTCACCTCTGGCTTGTTTGAAAAATAAATAAATGAATGTATGGGCAGTAATAATCAGTACTTTTTTACCCCTTCAATAATTTTCATTTTCAGTTGTTCACCAAACAGCAAATGATGAAGAGGGTGAATACGGTGGAGAAGGTGCAACATGAAGTAAACGAAACGAAAACCACCACCATCGACATGTAGCACAAAAAGTAAATTGTTTGCTTACCTTTAATTATCTCAAAGTTGTTAGTTTGTAGTACAAACTTCAAATCTCAAAACGGTACAGATTACTTGGTTGTTGTAGTTGAGGTTTCTGGTTTTTTAAAAAACAAAATAATGAAAATGAAAGTGTTTCGGAACTATTCCCAGCCTTTTCGGAGGAGAAGGACTAGAAGTAAAAAGTTGGACGTGATTTCAGTTTCTTTTCTAGTGTTTTTCTGTGCTGGGTTATCTGCTTCGGAAAGTTTGGAAAATTTTGAAAATAGTACTAGTTCCGATTCCAGTGTCTTTGGAGCCAAAATTTCCCCCTCTAGTTCAAATGTAATCACTACGAATTTTGCATCCCTGAAAAATCACACGTTCAAAATTGGTGCAAGTAAAAAGTATTATTTAAAGTATGCAACGACAACCTCCACAACAACTAGTTCAACTACCACTGCTGGTACGACGACGTCAAAAACGACAACAGTTGAGTCAAAACCGACAACAACGTTGCGCACGACTGTAAAACCAGCAGTAAGTAAAACTGCGGCTACAACAACGACAACTAGAGTACCTCGTCAAACGTCAGAGTTACCAGCGCCATCTCCTCCCACGCCATTACTTCCACCTTCTAAGCAAAAATCTTCCAAGGTGAAGGGTGAAGATAAAAAAAGTAAAAATTCTTCATCGTTGTTGGGGTCCGTGTTGCCTGACGCTCAACCATTGATTCAAGAGTTTGATCTGCAAATTCCAGACCAAATTGCAGAGGGGACTGATGGTTTTATGAATGTAGTTCATGCACCACCTCCAGATTTCACAGGGGCTGGACAACGAAGTAACAGTAATAAAAATGGGTTTA
This sequence comes from Sinhomidia bicolor, assembly GCA_027743785.1. NCBI lineage: Eukaryota > Metazoa > Arthropoda > Collembola > Entomobryomorpha > Entomobryidae > Sinhomidia > Sinhomidia bicolor. The sequence goes on along the minus strand of JAHZMT010000990.1, from coordinate 21,427 downwards.
TGACATCGGCTTCAAGCGCAAATTTTCATCACAGTTTTGAAAAGTTTGGTGTAGAAGATTCACTAAAGTACAAAAACGACATTTCTCCACCTGGTACCAGTGCTTTTCCCAGTGGACCTTTTGGTGCTAGTGGAGGACCCAATCAAGACTTTGTTGCAGGTGGACCACAACCTAGTTTCAGTGGAAAGCAAAAGTCCAAAAACGGTAAAACCTCTCACTCAAACTTCGCTGGGCCCTCACACTCAAATTTTGAAGGACCCCCACAGTCGTCGCATTTCGGCGCACCCCCTCAGTCCAACTTTGCTGGGTTTTCACAATCCAATTTTGTGGGAGCCTCACAGTCAAATTTTGGTGATGCTCCACCGCATCCACCCTCCCATTTTGGTGAAAATTCGCAATTAGGGTTTGAAGGAAATGCACAGTCAGACCGTTTAGCAACAACGTTCCAACAATCTGGAGGATTTACAACTGGTAATAATTTTAATAATTTGCATAATGCTCCACCGCAGCCAACATCTGGAGGAGCCTACCAGTTTCCAACTGGTGGAGGTAGTAGCGGACTTCATCAAATAGATCCTTTCTCAAATGGTGGTAGTCACGCCAAGAGCAATCCAAATGTAAAAACATATTCCCCATACAGTACTTTAGTACAAAATGTTCAAAACGACGGTCCCCAGTCAACTCCTTCCCATCATCAACCCTCTCAACATAGCTCTCATCGGTCACCATCTTCACGATCAAAATCGTCATCATCATCCTCATCCTCTTATCAAAACAGTAATAATGACATAAGTGGTAATTTTGGCTTTCCCTCTTCCGCTCCAACTGTACCAAGGAAATTTCCAGTTAACTCTGGACCAACGTTTAGTCCACCAACCAATTGGCAACCAAAACCGCCTTCCCAACGGGGCCCAGTATACACAGGCGGCTCCACAAAGCGAGGTGATCGAGTTGGTAAGGAATTGAAGCATCATCATCATCATCATCAGTCTCATAAAAGTGACGAGGATGCACCATCAGCATCTTCTGAAATCGACACCGGCTCCCATTTTGGCTCTAACACAGGTCTTCCTTCTCACCCACCTCAGGACAATCCAAGTTTCTTGGGAAGTTTTGATGCGGGAGATTTGCCTCAAGTAAGCGATGGACCGCAGGGTCACAATCAGGTGGATAGTACAGAGGAATTTGGACCTGGTCCACCAGGACCAGAGCCACCTGTACTACCAGTATTGCGTCCGCAAAGTTTTGATAATGATAGCCCTACTCGTCATCATTCCTCGAATGGGCATGAACAAGAAGGTTTTAGTGGATTTGATTCACCAAATAGTAATAAACCACATCGGCATCACTCCTCTCATGGACATGGTCCTAAAAGTTTTAGTGGATTTGATTCATCTCACAGTGGTAGTCCTCTTGAAGACAATTTGCCTAATGGACCAGGCAGCTTCAATGGATTTGAGCCGTCGCATAGTACTAAACCTCGAAAAGGACATGTATCGAAGGGTTTTAATGGATTTGATAATATTCCTCATCATCACTCCCCTAATGAACCTGAAACTTTCAATGGATTTGGTTCATCGCAAAATAATAACAATAATAAAAATAATAATAAGCATCATCATCATCATCATTCCTCTAGTAGGCCTGAGAGTTTTAATGAGTTTGAGACATCGCACAGAAGTAGCTCCCACCGACAACATTCACACAATGGACGGAGTAGACCTGAAGGTTTCAATGGATTTGGACCAACGCAAAGCAATAACCCAAATCAAAACGGACCTGATCCCAGCTTTAATGGGTTTGACTCATCGTCTTCTGCAGGATTTTCGGAAAATGAAGGTGGCCCAAGGCACACTCCACAAGAAATATCTCAAAGTTTGGAAACCGATTTCCAGAATTTAAAGCTTGGTGCTCCTCCTCTCAATGAGTTTAATATTAGACCTATTCCACAACGGCAGCATTCTCGACCAAATTTAAATGATCCTCCTAGTCAACCACAGCATCGTCCATCATCTAGTAATAAAAATAAAGGAAGTGGTCTTTCTTTATCCAGCTTAGAACAAGGTTTTGGAGATTTCACTGGTTTTACTGGAGGTACTATCCCTCCTTCTGAGAGTTCTCAAGTGAGCTCAGCGCAGGATGACTCTGACGATTTTAGCCCGCTTACAGGTGAAAATGAGCGTTTTCATGGGTCACCAAAACAGAACACTCCCAAATTCCCTTCTCCAACCAGTCACTTTGATATTGCACAGCAAAACCACAATTTAGGTGGATTTCAAAATGCCCCGAATCAAGGCCTAGGATTTGGCAATTTCCCAGCAAGAGATGGTCGACAACAGCATAATCCTCTACAGCAAAATGGATTTAACGACGGCTTTGGGTCATTCCTTGGTCAAGGTAATGATGCGTCAGGCTTACCACAACCACAAGCACTTAGTGGGTTTGAAGGATTCTCCGGTAATGCAGATTCCCATCCCCATCAACCACCAAAGCAATTCAATCCTGTACGTAAGGGGCATAGTGTGTCAAATTTTAATGGGTTCAACAATCAACCAAACCTTGACTCTGGAAGTAATGAAGGTGGAGCATCTGAAGCAACCAGCGATATTGAAAGTGGACCTCAGCGACATAGTGGTAGCAATTCATATGAACAACCTCATAAACAGCATAGGTCAAATTTTGGACCAATATCAGAGGAAGTTGACCCTAGTGACATTGGTTCTGCACAAAATTCTCTAAATCACAAATCTGGAGAATTTAAAAAATCTTCTGGGCAAAACCATGGCTCAGTACCACAGCCACAACATTTGCGAGGACATGCTTCATCATCAAGTTTCAGAGAATTTTCTAACGGTCCTAGTAGTACCGGACACTTGTCACCTCAACATTCTCAAAGTCAACAACATTCTAGTTTTACTGGATCGCCAAATGGTCCAAATAATTTTGGAGGGTCGTCAATTCAACATACTCAAAGTAATCATCAAAATTCTGGCTTTGGAGGATTGCCCAATGGGCCAAACGGTCTCGGAGGCAATTCACAGCTCAGTGCTGGGTTTGGTGGATTGTTGAATGAACCACTAAATAACGGAGGAGCGGCACCTCAGCAATCTCAAAGTTTTCAACAACAAACAGGGTTTTTAGGAGCCGATCTGTTGGGCTCTGGGCCAAATCAGCATACGCCAAGTCAACCGTCGCAAAATTTTGGAGGATTTTTAGGAACTGATCTTTTGGGGTCTGGGCCAAATCAACATACACCTAGCCAATCTTCACCAAATTTTGGAGGATTTTCCACAAACTCAAATCAGTTTGGGGTCAATCCTGGCCAATCATCTCCAGGATTTGGGGGTTTCCCCGAACAAAATCTTCTTGAATCCGGACCAATTCAGCACTCATCAATCGGAGGATTCCCAGGAGATCCTTCATCACCACAGGGTGCGCAAGGTCATATATCTCACAACTTTGGTGGACCATTAAACTATCAACAAGGTGGACCCATGCAGCATACAACAAATCATCAACCACAGGGCTTTGGAGAAATTCATGTTGACGAAATTAAGCCAGGACCTCCTCCCTCACTCCAACAACATTCACCTAATGGATTTGGAGAATTTCCAGGAAATGGAAACGGTCCTCCCAATATATTATCCCAACAACATCACACTCCTCAAAGTCATTTTAGTCAATCTGGCATAAATTCTTTCAACGGCCCTTCAAGTGGACCACCAGAACTAGGTCCGCAGCAATCGTCTCCTTCTGGTAATCCCGGATTCCAAACATTTGGTAACTTTCCCGGACCAAATGCTCATCTTGTATTAAAGCCGGAAGAAGCTTCAAAAGCAGTTCTTCATAGTGGAAAAAATGATAATGGAGAATTCAAGTCATCTTCAAATAATCCCCTTAGTCATTCTCCGCAAGTGGTAAACTTTCAAAGTCCTCCTCAGGTTGTAACTTTCCAAGGCCCTCCACAAACTAGATTTCCAGACACTGAGACTTCAGCTAGCAATGAGCATGCTAGGTCTGTTGAGCAAAGACCACCCGGGTCTGGTTTTATGGAAGCAGGGCCTGGACCTGGATTTGCCAATGGGAATTTACCGTTTCAAGGAGGTCCCAATCAAGTACATGGACTCGAGGAACCACAACATCGCCCCATTGATGAACTAGTTAAGCATCATCCAGGATTAGGACCTGATGACTCCTCTATCGTAAATATTCCAGGTTCAGGCTTTGTTGGAGAGGAAAGGCCTATAGATTCCAGCCCAGGCGGACCTACGTCTAACCGAAATTCTTTTAATGCATTTGGAGGGGGCTCCTCTTTTGGTGGTCCGGGTCCAATTGGAATAGGTCCAGTGGGCCCTGGAATAGGTCCAGTTGGCCTTGGAATAGGCCCAGGGGGCCCTGGACTCGGCTCTGTGGGTAACTCTCCAGGTGGTGGCCATAACGAACAGCACAATGATCATCATCCTCAACATGAACCCATCGGTCATAATATAAACCAAAATCTTCTTTCGGGTCCCATCAACCATAATCCAATTGGTCCCGTAAAGTCAAAATTTGGTGGTCTAAAAAATGTTCTTCTTGGACCTTTAAAGCTCCTTGGTGGCTATGGTTTGAAAAAGCCTGCAAGTAGTCCAATACAATTCTTTGGTGGAGTAAAACCTATTGGAAGCCAGTTTGGATTTGATGACCACAAAAATTCCTTTGGGTTTGGTGGAATCAATAACTCTCCTCTAGGTCCTATTAACGGGTTTGGTGGCTTTCAAAATTCCGTTGGTGGTATCAACAATCATGTTAGTTCTCCATTAAAAGCTCTAGGTGGCGGTATTAAGAACGCTGTTGGTGGTATCACCCAAGCAGTTAGTGCTCCGGTTAAAGGATTAATTAACGACGGTAAGAAACCATTCGGTGTTGGAATTAACGTTGGCATCAGTCACGGCGCTGGACCACTGAAAGGAGTCTTCGATGGAAAAGGCAAATTTCCATTAGAAAGTAAGCTTAAGCACAAGGTGACGAAAATAGTAAAAATAATACTGGAACTGGGGCATAAGATTTTGTCCTTCTATGCCAAGTTTGCTATTCCAAAGGATCATTACGTGAGAGTTCTCAGCTTTGCTGGAATTTATTTGTAAGTAGTTTGAAACTGAAAATTGTGTGTCGTATAAATATTTATTTTCCTACTATGCATTATTTATTATTAATACTTTCATGATTTTAGACTTTTTGCATGGTTGTTCAAAGACTCGGAACATTTGTTATTGTAAGTTAAATTATTTTCAAAAAGCGTTTTAAAATATTGGCACACTAAAATTTTAATCATAAAATAATAATATGAATTGTTTTAAAATTTAATCAGTCCAAAATGTGAAAAATGGGGATGGAATGGTCCTGAACAGTTTACTTTCCATGCTCCAGCTCGTTTTGTTGCTGCCATTCGTAAGTTTTCTTTATTTCATAACATAACATAAAACTATTATTTAAAATTAGGTCAAATTCATCATGTCATTTATACTTGTCCTTAATATGCAGCTGCTGACCAACACATGCAGCAAGAATTTATCGACCTGTTCCGTGGCGTTGAAAATTGCCTCGACGAAAAGGTAGAAGAAAAGAGAAGAAAGAAGAAGAAGAAGGATAAGAAAAAGAAAAAAGACAAAAAGAACAAGCACAGGGGTAAGGGCAAGGACAAGGGGAACAACAATTCAAGTAGTGAGGAGGATGAAGAAGATGACAAAGGAGATGATGAGTCTGAGGAAGCGGATTACAGAACTGAAATCGGATTTATTAACAGCTTGTGTCCTCGAGACAGGTTCTTCTTTAGTACAAGTCCCATTCACTTAGAAGCGACAAATGCTTTGGCTCGTTTATTTGTCGGTAAGTTTCAGTTGACCTTGAATTAGCTAAATCCTTGCTACTGCACTGAACTACAATATAAAATTATACCAAGTTATTCTTTTATCATTCCAGAACAAGAAACTCCAGCGGACGTTCTTCATCTTGCCAAAAGGTTACTTTATAGCCGTAGTCTGCATCCTAAGGTATGGTACCTGGGTCTCAAGGCAGCGGCAGGACAGAGACCAGACATGACCGGTTTTGCATTAGCTCATCCAATAGATGCCTTGCCCGATATGCTTTTACCAGGACATTTAATTGAAGGAGAGTTGAAGAGATATAGAGGTCTTGATCTAGATGTCACTCGATTGAAGCGATCCACCTTAGAAATCAATGGAACATACAGTGGTGAACAGTTGCGTAATTCAGGGTCAAAGTATGTTACGGTGCGCAAGAGGGTAGGCTCTTTAACCATTCCAGCATCACCAAATGCCACCACAGTCATACCTCCTATGGTACTGGAGAGAGGTCACGCAATTAGTTTGCAGAGCAATGACAGTGTCCCTGCATCAAAATATCGCAAGTCAATGGAAGACCACAGTCGGAAAGGGGATGATGAAGATGAGGATAGTGATGAGGATGACGAGATTGATGAAGACGATGATAGTGAAGATAGGGAACATAGACGTAAAAAGAAACATCCATTGGGATACGGTCACGGATACATTGGAGATGGATTTGGTCCAAGTAAACAGCAGTATGGAAACGGTGGGAATGGCGGTGGCGGTGGACTCTTTGGTGGAGGAAGACCAGGAGGGGGAGCATTTGGAGGAGGTAGACCAGGAGGATTTGGAGGTGATCGGGACAATGACAATCCTATTCAATCCTAACGACTGACTTTAAGACAAAAAAGAATACGATTCCATAAACAGTATAATATACAATCATATAGAAATGCCTTATTCTGGATGGTTCTGTGGGTCTCGATAACGGTATCGAAAACAAACTTTGGTACTTTAGAGAGGACGTGATGGTGAACGACCAGTAAGTTTGCAACATGTCATAATATTACATACTAAAAAATTTTGAAAGACAACTAGAAAATATTTGAATTGCTTGGTTTTATTCTCTAGTCATCTTTACTGGCATTTATTCTACCCACCTAACGGAACAACAGACCGGACAACTGAAAGGAGAGGAGAATTGTTTTTCTACATGCATCGTTCCATGATAGCCAGGTAAGATATATACACCTACTTGCAATGCATAAAGAAATTATTTGAACGTTATGCTAAATAGTTGTAAATGGTTATGCAAATTGACAGGTACAATGCAGAAAGATTGTCGAACGGATTTAAAAGAACACTGGAACTTGGATTTTATCCAGGAGCAATTATTGAAGAAGCCTATGACCCTCATGTTAAAGATTTCATGTCTGGTCAATGGTGGACTCCCAGACCGGCTCATCAGCCAATGCATGTAAGTCTTGCGCTGTGTTTCAGGACAAAAAGATATTGTTTTAGTGAAAGTATAAAATGTATAAGTGAGTACAATTTTATTTGTGTTTTAGGATGCTCTTCACATGCAAGATCCCGATTTTGCTAGAGACATTCTCATCAGTGAGTTTATCCGGATTTACAACAGCTTGGTGACAGGAATGAAACTAGGAAAACTTCTAACTGTAAGTTTCTTTTTGACAGTTTTTGTGTGTTTAGTTGTGTGAATTATAGAAAATATGGGGTTACTCGATATTTTCAGGCCCAAGGAACATTTTTGCCAATTCGTTTCCACGAAGGAATACAACCGCTGGGCAACACAATTGAAGCGACAAATATTTCAGTGAACCCGTTATACTACGATATGTACGGTGTTCACAACATGGGTCATATGATTGTAGGTCTTTCAGTAGATCCCGACTATACTAAAAAGTTACCTCCAGGAGTTATGACGGAAGCTGGTTTGGCCATGCGTGACCCTGCATTTTATACATATCACACGGCCCTGGATAATCTGTTTGAAAAGTACAAACAAACTTTAGTTCCTTACAAGCCATACGGAGTAAGTTTTCACGTTTATCAGCTTAGTTAGATACATGATAATCATTGTTTAGTAGCCTTGTGAAATACTTGATTCACTGTATTTTCAGGGAGTTTGGCCGTTGCAGTGGCATGGCGTTGACGTATTAGATGTTAAATTGGTTTCACATGGAGGAGATGCCAATCATTTAACTACATTCTTCATTAAGCACAAATTCCAGCTTGAACCTGGCGTTGATAGAACCATTGAAAAAGGAATAGAGAAAGCAGAGATTTGTGCCGTTCATTTAGACCATGCACCGTTCCAATATCAAATTTCTATTGTAAGTGCTTATAAAAGCAGGATTAAATACTAAAATTTACATATTAGCAGTTGAGTAATGAGATCTGATAATTTACAAACATTTGCAAAACAGGATAGAAAAAAATGTACCAAAAGTAAATCGGGACAAGGAACTGTAAGGATTTTCATGGCTCCTCGCTTTAACGAGGATGGTGATAGATTATCCCTGGAGGAACAAAGGCGGCTGATGTTTGTGCTAGACACATTCCAAGTTCAACGTAAGTACATTGATGGAATAAGCTGTTGACTAATGTTTTTTAATGATGCAATGCTAACTAACAGCGCAAATTATTTTTTATCTTTGCAGTTAAAGTTGGCCGTAATCTGATCACAAGGAATTCCAGAGACAGTTCTTTAACAAAGCCTTGGTCTCGAACTTTGAGTGAGTTTGAACGCGGGCCTGATCCATCTGGAGCTGCTGACTATTGTGGTTGTGGTATGTGTGCCGTGTTGTCTTTATTATTTTAAAATATAATATGTACTTAAAAATAGATTGTTATAATCTCGTTTGGTTATCTTTGTGTAGGATGGCCTCATCATCTTTTGATTCCGAAAGGAAATGTTCATGGTATGGCCTTTGACATCTTTGTAATGGTGACAAATTATGATGAAGACTGGGTTCAAGATCCAGACGTAGACTTGGGTATCCCCGAGCGTTGCAATTCGCCATATTTGTACTGTGGTGTGCCTCGTAGACGCTATCCTGATAGTCGTCCCATGGGGTAAGCTTCCTAAAAACATTTTAAGACGTTCATACATTATGCGAATTGCACCATGATCATATGCACCGATATTCGAAAATAGATATGCTGTAACTGTAAACCATGAGTTTTATTGAAGTATTACATATGTTATAATTATAAATTATTTTCTTTTACAGTTATCCATTTGACAGAGCTCCATATCACGTGCCTGCCACACCCTGCGGTCGCGGTAATGGACTAGATATTAAAGACCTATTATGCAAGCTCACAGGCAAAATTTTCACCAGACCAGTTTCTACACTAGAAGAATACGTGTCAGGTGTAACCAACATGGCGATGACGACGGTAAGTGTAGTTGAAAACTGCACGCGCACAAAAGCAAAGGTTATATGCAAATTTAATATAATAAATTACTACTTTAATATTTCAGGTTGATATTAAGCACATTCCTAAAGTGATAGGAAAGCATTACGGTTAATTGACGGGAAAAGCCAACAATATATCTAATTTATTTTTGTGACTGATGTGTATAAATGCTCAATTAAGTTAAATGCGAAAATGATTGTCATGCGTGTCTGTCTGGAAATGGATATGTATTATATGGAGGCTTTTAAGAAAACTCCATTCGACTGATATTTAATGAAGCTTAAATTATTCTTGTACAAGTTTATTCATTATTACTACCTGCCACATTAATTTTAATTTTATATACTTATTGCAACTAAAATAGCAAATAAAGAAATGGAAATACTTAATACTACTACTTGTTTAATTTATTGGTTTGGAAGTGGAATTGAGTAAATATAATATGGTAGTTTAAATGATAATCATTTTCTTTGCGAGGTTCATAATAAAATTTTGTAGTACACTAGTTGTAAGTGAATATGTGTCGCAGGTAATTTTCTTCATTTCTCCATCCAAACTAACATTAAGAAAAATGTAAGTAAACGTACAATATTTCTGTACTCCTTGCTTGGTCTCTGTCTCTGACAAAACAATTAAGATAAGACCATTTTTGAAATAGACAAGACAATCAAGTTGACAACTGTTGTAGGTCGGAATATGTATTGGGTGAAAGTGCTAGCTGGAGTTGGAAAATTATGACCACGTACGAGAGCAATAGCGATATCGTCTGGGGAAATTGAGAAATTTCGTAAATCCATATTATGTTTGTTTTACTTGTTTGTTTCTATATGTTTATTTATGAAATACATTTAGCTTTTACCCCTGCAGCAAGTTTTCGATCCACATCAAAGAACCCCAGTCCAGACAACTTCCATTCCCACGATGACACCGCTGTCAACAATGTCTTTCATGTCATGTCTCATTGAAGAATCAATAAATGCTCGACGGATTTGATTTTTGCCTTCTGCCAGCTTTGAACATAGAAATATAAAAACGTAACTAAAATTTTTTTAAACATTGTAAAATATGATTTAGCAAATTTTTGGAAAGTCCACTAACTAGTAACTTGTATCCGATGTCCAACTTGCAGTAAACACATATGAACTGCAACCTTTACCAAAACGATCACATCAAGTACAAGAAACACTCCTTCATGGCCAATAACCACCACTACCGATACAGTTGCTACAAGTTCCACAGTGGTTACAACCAAAATTACAAAAACAAACGGAGATAAAACCTTCCCGGCACAATCAAAAATGTCCACCATGTCAAAAAATTTGCTAACCACTTCATTGCGCGTGTGCGGATAACTAGCTATTTCGTTATTTTCTAGCACTATTTTCTCTTTTGAATTATTTTTACTCGTTTTAGGAAGTTTAAAATGAACAAATCTTTTAAATTCTCTTTCAAAGTCAGCCAAGTTCCCTGCATAGGATACGCATTTTTTATTTTTTACATTTAAATCTCTAATCAATTCATCATATCTTAAAAGAAAAACTTCTAGATCGTCACAAAACTCTTTGAATATACGTAGTATTGCTCTGATAAGAGCGATGACAAATGCAAAAGATACAGTGTCGCTGAGACACATGGGAAGAATACCGAAAATTGTTACAATAACTCCATATCCAATCGGACCAAAAGAGTCCAGCATGTAATTTTCCTTGTTTTCGACCAGTTTGATTAAAATAAACGCAGAGTTGCACACGATAGTAAATGTACAAATGTACGAGAGTGAAATGACGACACAGTCAAACGAATTCAACTGTCGGCTCAGGACATTACCATTTTTCATGGGATAGTAATACAGTCTGGTAAAAACATTTGCAAATTTCTTGGCATTCAAAAGAAAAGTGAATCTGGTAATGAAGTAAAATAACATTTGATGGGAAAACGAGATTTTTGCAATGTGAGCTCCAAGGCGAGTTGTTTCTGTTTGCTCGATAAAATCACTGTAGTTTATGATCATGTCAACAGTAAGGAATAAGACGGTAAACAACATTCCAAGAGAAACTAATGTGGATATGGAAAACCACGATGTGAATCTCGGAATACCCCATGGTCGGTCTAAAAGAACCAACCCACTTACCCAGCCAGCAATGCAAGTACCTCTTAGAAAGGTCATTTTCAAGTATGCTTTCCCGAAGGAGTCTAATGAACAACTGGATGCTGGAATGCGCGAATAAGCTTTAACTACACTATGAAACAAAATAATTAAATATATTATCCAATTCACATAGCCAAACATAAAAATTAATGTGCATTATTACAGTACATCTTAATTTAGTGAATTACGTAGTCACATTCCATTTCCCGCAAACTCTGCAGTAGCAATATAAACTACTACATAGCATGCGAAAACGTTAAAAATTGACTGTGGTAAATGAAAAGGATATTTTTCAAAAACTCTAAGATGTTATTTATATACTTCCAGTCCAGGTTCCAGGTACTTACTGTACCCCAATACATTATTGTCCTGAACATAAATAAATGAGCAACTGTTTTTATTGGCAAAGAGTGCACTCCAAGTCCATTCCAGCAAGTTGTTTACAATTGACTGCCTGTCAGGTAGTATTTTAAAAATGCTTAAGCTTAGCTGCGTAATAAATTATCTTTGGCATACAAACTATTTATTTACCTACTAATGAATGAATGTCATAAATAAAAAAGGCTTTTATCGTTCCGTCTTGTAGCTTTTTCTGGATAATGACATTTTGCTTACTCTTTTAAGCTATTCTGAAACTTAAGAATTTGAAAAATAATGATGCTCAGCTTGTTTTATTTCGCAATAAACCAGAAAGTCTTATCTATTAAATTTTCCAAATTTTATTTTTCTCCTACTTAGCCATGAAAAGTGTGTTCATTATAGATAGTAGTTTATTGCACCCATCCAACTGCTAGTTTTTTAAGCGTCTTATTGACTAATGGATATCGAACGAATGTGTCACGTCATTGCAAATGACATACATATATAATACATAAGTATGTAGTCTTTGACTTGAGTTTAGGCGTGTTGGAGTGACAAGTATGTAATGCAAGACTGGCTGCTTAACATTTGATTTTCGTAATAGGTATAATACATGGAAAATAGTTTGAACTTCTTGTAGAAACTACTAACTGCGATTATGGACACATTTTTTGAATACCTATACAATAGGTAAAATAGGACACAGAGTAAAATTATTATTTGTTCAATTCACCACCTACACTAGACAAATATAATTTTCTCTTACTGCGTGACCAATATTTCATCTCAATGTTCATTATTGGTTTATTCGATAATCGGGATATTCATGCGTATTTTTACTTATCTCTTGTCTATCGTTCTTAAGCGTGTGTAGGGTCAGAAAATGAACATAATATTTATTATATTAATATCACCATAAAAAGTGACAAAACTAAAAGTTGACAACATGAGCTTTGTAGAGTTGTCGAAAATTAAAATCATTACAACTTTGCTTCATTGCATTTCAGTTGCATGTTGCAATTCTGTTAGTAGTAATACTGGCAAACTTTTCACAGTCTCCTCATTGGACAATTTGGAAACGATAAAATCTTTTTTCTTTGATCTAATTCAATTCAACATTCAGTTTCAACCGGCACCACAAACAGTTCGATGGGTAATAATATTAAACGAATATAACTCAACTTCCCACGTTGATTGTATTGACCTAATAGAACCAACAGTTCGACAGCAAAGTGAAAGCCAACTAACATTGTTTGCGTTTCTGATAGGAAATAATAAACCATTTATTAACAGCCCTAATGAGTATGGCATTACCACAGGGAGAATAAGAGGAAAAGTTGAAATGCTTCGTTATGTTGTGGTAGTATACGCTTCAAATTTAAATCAGGTCCCTTTGTTAGTCAGTATGGTGGAAAAATACGTGAACAAAAGACACGACAGAACTATTTTTGTGACAGAAGCAGAAGCAGTGGTGAAACAGCTTTCTAACGATAAAACTGTTCAAAAGCTTCGAGATAAATACTTTATTTGTTTGAATTGTGAAAGAGAGACAATATATACAGATCCTTTAATATTTGATCAATACAACTTTGCTTTAGTACCTTTTACTTCCGTGTCCAATCTTCCGATCCGTAAAACAATGGGTGGTTTGCTTCGTGGTCGCCACCTGAAAACTGGACAATCGGAAATATTTCACTGGGCGTATATCCAAGATGAAAGTGAAGAGGGAGGAATTAAATTCACAGGAAGTTTTGTAAAAGTTCAGTTGGAATCAATGAAGCGATTTAATTACACCTTAGACATTGAACTTCTCGATACATATGCAGCGTTTGAAAATGACACTTGGAAAGGGACTACAGGCTGCGTTATAAATGGTGATTGTGACCTTTCAATTTGTCTTAGTCCAGAATATCTTTGGGGTACTCAAATGGAATTTTCCCCGTGGATAGACACGGCAAAATTGATATTTTGGACTAATCATCCTCGAAAAGATCCAAAATGGTATGGATTCTTAATGCCATTTTCATCCTTGGTGTGGATTTGTCTCTTTATCTCGTTTCTGATGTTTTGTCTAGTTCTACTTACAATCATGTACCTAAACGAAAATCGTCATTGGACAGAAAATGTTCTAAAGACGGGAATAGAGCTACCATTTGCTTTACTAGTTGAACAAGGGGTATCTTCAGTTCCCAGTGGAATTGTCTCATATCTCACAATGATGTGGCTCTTGGCAGTAATAATTATCGGCACCGGCTACAAGTCAACACTTCGAAATAATCTCATGTTTCCACCAGAAGACATTGTGCCATTAACTCACCCCGAATTGGCAGACAGAAATGACTACAAATCAACTCTGTATTCCTTCGGAGAATTGGAAGTGGAGCACTTTCGAAACTCTACAGATCGAAAAATTCTAAAAATTTATAAACGTCTTAAGCTAACCGATGATCGTGTGGGATGTTTGAAAGAAGTGGTTTTAAATTACAAACAAACTTGTAGCTCGTGGTATCCACCTTCAGCCATGCTTGTTGCTAAATATTTAACCGTAAGCACTCTCTTTGAGCCTCTTCTCTTCTCCAAAGATCACGTAGCTTTATCGTACATGACACTTGCATTCCCTAAAGATTCCATTCTCGTAGACTCATTTTCACCAATTGTGTCCTCCATCACGGAAGGTGGCATTTATTTACGATTTGCAGCGGAAGAAACATACAAGCTCAAACGGAATGGAGTTGAGCAATGGGAAAATGCAACTGAACAGGATAAAAGCAGTTCGCCAATTTACAAGGTGCTAAAGACGCAGGTTGATACCAAGGATGACAGTGACACAAAAGCATTAGCTTTCACTAGCCTTTCTGTTGTGTTTCTCTTTGTTCCTATCGGTGGAACGGTAGCCTTTATGGCGTACATTCTGGAAAAAAGGTTGTCATTTGCCAAGAACAAAGAATGGAAAAGGAATAAAAAAAGTTTTAGTACACCGCAAGTGATATTAGTAGAGACCAGATAAAAATGATTGAATTTCATCATTTTTATTGACTAGTTTACTGTGATTTATGTAACAATCAAAAACAATTCAACAATTACATCATATACTGTCAACAATGGACAATTATTATAATTTGTAAATACACATACATCAAAATTTTCACTGTATTTAAAGCTTATTTTAAACTTTGTCGAAATTATTTATTTATTGTTCACATTTATTTATATTCACACTCAAGTCAATTAGAACACTAGCAATATTAATAAAATTATTTGTAGCAGTAGACGTATTACTGTAAACAACAGAGATATTAGCGCAGCGTTACAAAAAATTATTGCGGTAGTAAATAATATTTACAAAAACAGAATATTATTATGATTATAAATATTTTCCTTATAATATTTTTATTACATCCTTCTAAACTTGGCCAGTGTACAACATTTAATACGCTCTCTTTGCTTTGGTAGTCGATTAGCTGTTCTACACCTTTACGTCCAACTCCATCAAACCATCATCATCAGCATAATTATAAATGTTTCTGTGTATAATGTTTTTGGATAAATAACAAACATCAGCGTTTATTTATATTAAAGGCAACAGGCGTCACTAAATTTATAAGCTCACTCATGTCAAGTCACGTAAAAATCTCAAATCACTCTTGTTCCTCGTCATCTTCATCATCATCATCTGCTGGAAGAGCAGCTTTTTTCTTTGGCTTTTTACTATCCGGAGCTTTTTCCGTTTCTTCCTCGTCACCTTCTACAGCTTCTTCTTCTTCTTCGTCCTCTTCAGCAGAGAGCTCTTTCACCTGATCCTCAGGGTCATCTTCAGGAAGAGCAAATGAAACCCGTTTTGAACTAACATCGACGGAAGGCTCTTCGTCTTCTTCGTCTTCCTCATTATCATCCTCGGCGTTTTCTTCCTCTTTTGAATTTTTTGAAATGCTGTCCGAAGCTTTTTCAGATTTTTCATCTTTTTCAAGGCTACTCTTTGAACTTTTATGCTCTGAAGGTGGTGGTGATGGGCTGGTTTCAAAATTTGCCGTTGTGGTTTTCTTTTCTGGTTCATCCGGTACAAAGGCATAGTTTTGAAAATACTTGCGAATTTCAACCGGATTCCTCTTCATCAGAGCGCGTAAATCATCTGGAGGCAACCTTGCCAATTCTTGTGCATTTTTAGAACATGCTGGAGCCAATGGCCTATTTGCTGGCGACATCAACCACACGTCCGTGGATGGAACTTTTCTTCCCATGATTTTCTGAATTTCACGATGTGTCACTCGGCAAAAGTCATCCAAAGGCTAAATCGCAAAAAAAGTCAAAATTGCAAACTTTCCATAATTCATTAGAAAGTAAATTTGCCTAAATTATTATTACGAGAGATTTTCTAACCAAGTCATTGCTGTCTCTCCCAAATGGATTTTCGATTTCCCACCCAATTTCCAAAACACCCAGCAGACAAAATGCTGCCAGAGATGTTGCAAAAGCTGTGCCCCAACCCAAAGCGTCCACAAGTTGAGATGGCAAGGTCAATAGATAAATCCATGTAGCATGATGTAAATGCACCGAGTAAGCCAGTGGGATCGGTGTTCTCAAAATCCGCTCAAAGCCGGTTAGGCAGTCAACAAGGGCATTCAAAGCTATTTAAACAGAATATAAAGCAAAACTTGCATATAAATACATACATACATAATTATCTCATTACTCGATTGATTTATTATTCAACCACACTTTATAATTTGAATACCTACATATAAATATGCATGTAAATATGTATGTGTAGGTAGGTACGTACCATTATTTAGTGGGGCAAGTAGAGACGGATCAATCAAATTCCTTTCATTAGAAGTTTTTATGTATGCTCCCAACAGATAGGTAAGTTCCATCGGGATGTTTGATGGCGTTTCTTCCTCATACGCTGTAAATTTGTATGATTTTTTTGTTGTGTAGCATGTTCTACACAACATGACGCATCCAACCCCTTCAACCTCTTCCGTTAAAGATCCTTTATTATTCACTCGTCTCTTTCTGCATTTACACTCAAAATTGTAAAACTTTGGAACATGACGAAGAAGTTGTTTGAGATCTGTATCCTCGTAAGAGTATTCCCCTCTCAAATAGTTTCTGGTTGCGTAACCAAAGGCAGAGAGAATATTCAAGGCAGATACTTTTTCCACGAGAACTTTGGAAGCATCATCTCCTTCGGGTTCTTTTATGCCTACCCATATGTTCCGAGTTAGATTTCGTGTGGCAGTGGTCATTGAAGACCAGAGTTTTCTTGCTTCCCAGTATCTAAACACAGGAATGCAACACAGCATATTACATGAAATGCATTTACCTAGATTGTCATTTCAACTCTATTATAATCAGTACAAACCGAGTTCAACCGACATATTAATTAGTACGGAAAACAGCAGAAGGATTATGAAACTTCATGCTTGGCAAATATAGTTATAATGGTCATGGTCATGTAATAATTTCATTTCATTTCCACGCACTGTTTTTTAAAGTTTTTTTCTGCCTACATATATTTCATAACATATAGCGAATAGGCCCACTGCTTGTCATATATATCAAATGCATATACATGCATACGCAGACATGGAACAATCAGTAGGAACGAAACATGCATTCACTGTTTACAAAAAACTAAATTAATTACTTTTACCTGTCATATGCAGTGTTGGTGCGGAACACGAGCAACATACCAGTTGCCACACCAAGTATAGGAACAAGCGTCCATGGAATCATCACATGCAAATTTGGGAAGATTATTTTCTTGTGGATCATAACGATGACGGTAGAGTATACCGCAATTAAAAGGACCTGCCACCATATTTTGATAAAGACAGTGCCACGACACTGACATATTGGGAATGAGAAACATGCCAATGACATGATGACGAAGATAATGACAATACGAAATTGCAAACTTGATTTCAATTTGTCTCGGAAAGAAGTGAGTGTTTATTGTGCAAATAAATTTACACGCTGACTTTATTACTGTTTATCAAGTCTTTTTAGTCATTTCTTTTCTTCACTCCACTAAAAGCACTTTGACTAGTTTGTGTATTATTTTCATAAGTTTAATTATCACATTGACTCATCTTCAGATTTTCTTTTTTTCTTTTATGCATAGTCACCAACACGTCAAACTTCAACTCACTTCAAATTGAAAATGCGTTCGAATGACAAAAACAAGGTTGATAATGTCGTTGGGAATTACTGCTCCAGTCACCGATGTATCTGCTTTTCCAACAAGACACTTTCAAATGACTTTGAATTTTCACCCGACAACGACGAGTGGTGGTGATGATGGTACGAGCAGCTTTGAAACTGACACAACTGTAACAGATTATCAACGAGGGGAACAGTTGAGCAAAAAAAAGCCGAAGCAATAATCTTCATTTTTTGAAAAATTTTCGCAAAGAACAAATAAGCAAAGATTTCTTCTTCAGGGTCACGCGTCTTGGTTTTCTCCACCACCACCAAGTTTAACATCAACTCTCTGTTTGATCCCACTGTGACGAGGATGATGGAATTCGCTTCAAAATCATATACTGTTAGTTTTTTCTTTGCTGCTGAGATAAGAAACGAAAAGTGAAGCAACGGCTTGTTCTTCGTCTGTTGCTCTTCCACCAGTAACATCAGCACCACCCACATCATAAAAATATATAAACCGTCATAACATAAAAACATCAAATAATCATCATATTAATATCTTCTGTACACATGGCACCACACCACCAACAAGAGCCAACAGCAGCAGCAAGCACTTCTACCCCACTGCTGTTAAAGCAGAGATAACGGATAAATGATGGCTTAAATATGTTGGTATTTTGGTATTATTATAAATTCACTATGCAGCACTTTTTTTCTTCAGATTCTCTTCCTCTCGCGTTTGGCTCAACGTCTTTCTGATGATGATGATGGTACTATTGATGCTGTTGATGATTTAGATAGCATGACTAATGCGTGTTGTTGTACATGGTCTTTTCTTTCTCGTCCATCCCACGATGGAATTCCCATCGTGCTGATTAAATCAATGCGTATATTTATGTAAGGCTCTTTTTATTTCCTGTATATAGCACATTTCAAGGCACATATGATGCGATTAGCAATAATGTTTTTTCCGCAGAACTTGTAAAATTTTATGGAATGCTTGAAAATCGAAAGTTACAACGGAAAAAATCGAAAACAGAAAAAAATAGTGTACATTTTTTCATTGCCTTTTTTCCTGTCGTTGCTCTCTTTAGTTTTTTAAACTGTACTTTACGACTATTGCAACACCTCACCACATATTTTTTTTCTTGAAGAGGTAAATTCCGTGGGAGGAATCTTATTTTAAGGTTAAATTGATGGCAAATAGGCTGAAGTGATGAAAGCAGGTTTATTGAAACCAATCAGTACACCACCTGTACAAAGGTCTAATTTATGGCACAGAACACAAGTGCAGACAGAAGTAGGGACGGTGCGATGGCGGTGATGGAGAGTTTGGTGGTGGATTGAACAGAGACAAAATATTGTTTGTTAAATGCATTTGACATGAAAAATTAGGAAAGGTTTCTCCACACCAATAACACCATCAACAACTAACCTCTTCTGTTTAATGTTGGCATGATGATGATGGCTTGTGCTGAAAGATGCGTATAATAGTGTATATTATTATTATTACGGTGCAAACAAAAAAGGCAAAGAGAAAATATGAAAAATTGTTTGTTATTTTGCATGGCTTGTTTCGCTATTTTGTTCTGGTGTCGTATTTGTTTGTGGACGGATGTGATGTGAGGAAAAGTGAGAAAGAAGAGAGATTACTTATTTTTTGTGTGTATAAAGAGCCTAGTCATCGGAGCCAGTAGAGTTGCGGCAAACATTTGTCCTACTAGTATTTTTTTGCCATTCACTCCATCCATCCACACAGGAAATAACGCCGCAGTCACTACACGAAGCAAACTTTAATATAGGAATACAGTAAAATTATATTATATGTGCACTATATGAGTAAATGGCTCTTTTCTTTCTGCTATCGAAATACATAATATGCGAATATATAAGCTGGTTCGTTAAAGAAAAACCTTTCTCTGTTCAGAATAATAGACTATGTACACAGAGAATTATACAGAGGAACATCAAGTTTCATGATGCAGTTTTTTTCTGTAAATATCGCATTTTGGCATGCACGATTTTGGCTAACTCGTCCAATGCTCTCCTTCTTCAGTTGTTACATACAACATCAATGTTCTCTCTCTTTCTCTCTCTCCCTCTTTTCATTTGCCAGCTCTGACTTTTTATATATATTATACTTATTACAGTTATAAACCGACTGGCAAAACAGAATTCATTTTTTTGATTGTGATGATCACTCTTGTATGTTCAGGGAGGCAAAGCTATACATATTCGGTACATATACAGAAAATGATCATGAGGATAATGATGATGCGCTATGCGAACGGATAATAGCCAAATCACAGTAAGTTGCTAGAAAATACCACAGCGGAGCGAAATCGTGAGAAACGGAACGTAAATGAGAAAGTGATATTGCAGTTACAAATTTCGCAATTAGCAAAGGAAGGATATGCATCGAGAATGTGAATTTTTGTGGAAAGATATTACAGCGTCTACAAAGTGTGCTTTAAATCAAATTGGGTACGGCAAAAGCTCATCAAACGACTTTTACAATGAATATGCAATGATAATAAATAAGCGTTATTTTTCCTCGTTTCTATTTATTGAGGCAGGTACAAGACAGGAAAATCCTCTTTGTAGAAAGACCCACCATTTTCGATCTAACAGAAAACCTAAATGACAACCACACCGGAATTTAGACGTCAGACGGAAACACCAGACAATACCGCGATCACAGGCTTTACTTGCGGTTCTATAAACGTTGTAAAGAAAACATACTGTAAATGAGCTGTGTACAATGCAGTTTTTATGTAACCTTCACTGTATATGCTTGTATGTGTTGTGTTAGTGTGGAGTGGAACGCAAAAGTGGCGGCATGTCAGTGATGTCGGGAAGAATGGGTAAATCAAAGTAAATCTTTGTCATTTTGGAATAGATTCAGAAAAAACGAAGAAAAAATAAGTAGGACATCCCTCATAGGATTACATTTAGCAATGAAAGAGAAGCGTAAGAAGAAATGCATTAAAACAAAAGAGTTATAGCAGCTAGCTAGGTAGGATGGTACAATAGGCTTGTTGTGGCTAACAAGGATAATAGGAGAACATAAGATTTACACACAGGAAATAAAAGCGTATATCATGAACTTAATCATCTTAATTCAAAAAGGTTGGCTCTCACTTGGCCTTTTCACACCACAGTAAACTTGGCAGTTTGTATGAGTTCTCATTACTAATTACAGAAAAGGGTCGGGCAGTTTCATTCATTCTTCATCGTCTAAAGAATGTGCTGTATAAAAACTAACCTATTATAAATAGTTTGTCTGTGACCCTCTACAATCTTGTGATATGCTCTTATTAATATCTTTAGAAATTTCTTTTCATTTTCGTGTACTACTACCTAGAGATTGAGCATACTTTACTTCAGAAAGTATGATTTATTAAGGCAATTTCTGGAACAATGTAAAGTTGTGCAAAAAACAAAGAGATAAATTCCAACTATGATACTCTGTGATGAAGAAGCATTATTTAAATCC
>JAHZMT010000989.1:0-11796 GCA_027743785.1 Sinhomidia bicolor | reverse complement strand
CTATTCTTTAAATCATACTTTTTCTTCAATAATGTTATTCGCCTAATTATATATATATATATACTTGTATTTTATATATACGAATAGTTGTTGTTGAGTTTTATGCTTTTCGGAGGAAATGAAGAGCTTCATAGATCGCTACTACTACTGCCGAGTGCAGAAAGGGCAGACCACATTTGTGAAAACATATAACACTAGCATCATATTTTGACACTTGAAAGTTTTATGACAGATTGTGAGCTTCTGCAGAAGTTTGCCTCTAGAAAATCTTAAATAGAACCATTAAATGCGCTCTTTCCTTCCTTCCTGGGCGGATTTGTTTATGTTTTTCTTAAATCAATGCTTTTATGATATGAAAGCGAAAAGAAAGAGTGAATCATCCCACTACTGCTTCATCATAACGAACATGACTTGGGAAAAAATAACCTGTTCAATCCAATTTCGTGTAGATAGCAGTTTAGTATTTTCGTAAACTTCATGTTACATAACCAACCTAGTTTTAACAGTTTTATGATACAATAAATTTTTATAAAAAATCCCTACCAATGTGTGTGTAGACAAGCATTAATTGTTGAAAACTTTTTAACGAAAAAGTTAGCAATTTCACGCATTTTACTTTCTTGACAATTGATGGCCCAATAAGTTTTTCATGTGTCTTTTGCTCACAGCCAGCCAACAGAAACGTAGATAGTTGTAGGCAGATGGAGTTGCAAAGAATAAAAGGCGATTGCATTACAAACAACTTTGTACAAATCGTTCACTGACAATTAACCAAAAAAAGAGATTTAAACAATGAAACGTCTGTTACTGACACATTTTCCTTCAACGAGTTTTTTTTGCTGTCTTTCATAAGAAAGCCTTTCTTCTCCCCTTTTCGTATACCTACATATTACACATATGCACTTGCACACATCTACATACATAGGTGCATGTATGCATGTCAAGGCACCTGCCAATTTGCTTGACATTTACGAAATAATAGGAATCTTACCGTCGGTATCTACTTCTGCTATAAGTTCTTTCAACGTTTGCTCGTTAAAGGCTTGCCCCATAACACGAAGGATTGTTCCAACCATTTCGGGTGTTATGTAACCTTTGCCTTGTGCAAAGCTGTCGAATGCCTTCTGTAAAACTGCAAACAATATTAAGCTTCAGACTTTTTAGCACCGTAATTTTTTTTTGAATGAATGTACTAGTTTGAGCGGAAAGATAAATGATCTTAATTAAGGTTCTTTTATTTTTCTTTATATTCCCTTACTTGCAATTTGCTGCTTATCCAGTTCATCCTGGAATTCAGAAATAAACCAAAATTATTAAAGCAGTCATAAGTAATGACAAGTAGTCAAACTCACACACAATTATATCATACCATGGCTAATTAAGGATTTTTACACGTTTGATTCCAACCAGATAACGCCAACACGTTTTTGCACTACTCACACAAGCCACTGCAGCTCTTCTACTAGTTAATCACTAACGTGTACGCCGGGTGAGATGATGGGTGTGTGGAGCAGAACCAATGTACAACTTCACACGTAGTTTCCTTGTGTATATATATATTTTTTAATGGTGCTGCTAACTTGGCTTCTTCTTGATTTCCCAAACAACACTAACTAGTTGACTGGATCGTTTGATTTTAGTAGCATTCTTCACAATATAAATTCCTATGATGAATAACCGTCTTTCATCGATTTCCGTAAAACACGAAACAGTTGGTGTGATGTTTTCATAGTGCAGATTTTCATACTGTTTGTGTGTTTCCAAATTTCTAAACGCATGCAAAAAGTCATGAAAGACATAGACGAATGGTGAAGTTTACATAATCATGATGATGAACCATAAGCTCAGCTACTCTCGGTTTGGTTTTTTCCCGTATGTATGATTTGCTCATGTATAAAGTCAAGTAATGAAGTCATATCATCAGTTTTTTTAAAAAGCAGACATAACACTGACGTGCTGCTATGCTAGAAGATTACAGTTTACATTTCCTAGCGGAAAATGAAAAAAAAATGACTTTCTACATATATGCACTATATTTTTTATATGATTGCACATATTTTGTATGGATGTTCATAAAGTACAAGAGGAGCAGGATGATTTCTTGTGCTTACAACATTCAATATATCTATAAAATAATATTCTAACACCCAGCGTTCTGACCGAGTAACGAAAATCTCAAGTCGTGCAAAAGCAGACACTTTTCACAGTCATCATATCAGTAAACGGAGGATTTTTTTTCAAAAAGGTTGAATATTCACCGTAAATTTTTCACCATTCCGTGTAGATTCTAAAAACATGACTTAAATGTCTTTTTCTGTATCATATTGCTATTTTTAGCAAAGTCGTAAACTATAAACTGTAATAAAACGAACGTTACATTATAAAGGCCGTCTTTGGGGTTTCGTTTCAATTTCATGTGTTGTAAAGTCATAATGTTAGTTTTTTTAAGTTAAAAAATCTAGATAAACGCCAAGAAAATGTGGAAAGTGATGACGAGATGTAGGAAAATCATGGTGGTACAACAGAGCGTGCAGACAACTTTCGCATGTGTGTACTGATAATTAAAAATAAACAAATTATCTTCCAACCAATTAGATAATGTGTTTCCCGACACAAAAAAAGTTAAAATGGAACTGTGCGAGAAATTAGCCTTGACTTGAAATTATTATTTAAAAGATTGAACGGAAAATATTGGCTAGATGATAAAAAAAGCATATGAAAATTGTACGCCTTTTCTAGTAGGCACGTAAGTAAGCTGAATGAACTCGTTGTCTTTGTGGCTCTCTGCCTTTTTCTGCCAAATATATCTGGTTACATGTTTGGGTGCATATGTGTATGTGTGTGTATTTGCGTATTGCGTAAAAACATATTTATCAACAAGGAGTTCCAAGCTGAGAAAAAGAAATGCAAAAATTATTATATTATTGTACGATGCATATAATCTGCACATATTGTTCAAGAAAATGTATAGCATAGCGTTTACACTACACACGAAACGACACCTGTTTCTTTTATAAGCAAGTACAACGTTCAATTTACAACGTTTAGCTCAACAATAAAACTCTTTTACAGCTTATATAGCATTGTCAGTTATATTATTACTCTTTTCTCAAGTCACAAGTCCCATTCCAGTATTCCGTTCCAGCCACAATAATGGTGCTGTCAAATTCGAGAGTAGACATGTAGCGTAAACAAGTTGAACATGTATTAAAGCCAGAAGTGGATTTTATGTGTTCGAAGATGAGCATTTTTCAGCTACATTTTGTGAACTCGGTAAACCTGTCGGTATATTTTTCATATAAACTGCTGCAGTATTTGTGGATCCATTTTCATATTCCCTCGAGGCACAAAAACCGATAAACTTTTTTTTATTTCTTGAGTTCTATTTTCAAAAAGATATTCTGGTTGAGAATGTCACAGAAAGGTGTGGGCGGTCGCGCACACATGGCATGGTGTAATTTCTTGCCATGAAAGATTTTATTTTTTTTGAAACTGAAAAAGTAAAAATCAAACTCTCAAGAGTTTCTATGCATATTATGGCTTACCAACCCACAAATTCCATGAATGCAATAATGCGACTGACAGACAAACAGATACTTTACACAACGACAACAACCAGACCGTATTCTAGTTGCGCTAGCAGTGTTTTAAGCACAACGGTCAAACCTTTTCCAATTACATCATGTTTTCGTATTGTGGAATTGGTTGTTTAGCCTAGCCCTACCTTAAATGTCTAATATGCCTTGGTGGAGTGATATACGCTCTTGTTACATAGAATTCACTACTCACTCAATCAAGCCTTTTATACAATATATACTACTGAGACGTACACGTTTATTTCGGCACTGTGCTACAGCGCTGTTGAGAACCTGTCAGTGGCAGGTAAATTCATAGGAAAAGCAGGTGTGTTTGTTCTCATGTATTAAGCATGTATTTTTTTGTCTGCTCCGTTGCCGTTTGTAAACGAGCATTGTTAAGTTGCTAACAATGCATACATACCAATGCATGAATTTTCCTTCCTTTGGATACTGCTGCTGCTTGCTACTTATGTTATAAAAAACTCCCTTGTCCCAGCAACATCACTCGTCACGCACTAGGATTATATGAGCATACTACTACTTGACTATGTTTATTTACATGTGAGTCATAATAACATAATATTATCAATCAGCAGCAGCGTTAAGAAAGAAGCAAGACACTTGTTCGACAGGCGAAAATAAAGATTCGATAAGTCTAATAAAAAATGATTTGATTTGGAAAGGAAAATTTTGGCCTGAGCCAGTTCCAGACTGTAGTTAGTTCTCTTGCGTACAAAAAAAACTTTTTTTTAGTTCGAAATAAGATTAACTTCATCAAACAAACTAGTAACAGCCATGACGCAAAATAAACTAGGCGCATTACAGATGTTGGTTGGAACTCTTCTCCTCCTTCCATTACTGTTTGGTAAATTTTTTGTACATACAAGCTTTTTTTATAACATTTTGGCCTAAAAGATGTAATTTGGAAGCGTGCTCTAAAAATAGTGAATTAATGTCAAGTTTCACATCTGGTCCACTGCGAACCAATTTCCATGTTTTCTTTACGTCTTCACGACTGAGTGCTTCTTTCAACTTTCGTTTTTACAATATTCTATGCTCTTCTTGTGTCGTACACAATCCACAAAATAATATTAGGTTTTAACAGCTTTATGAATTATACAACACCATGAAAAATGATAAACTGTTAATTCATTATTATTACTATACTGATAGCGTTATATGCACATTGCACAAAAATATGTACAAAGCGATTAAAACACGGTACATAAATAAGTTATGGTATGTGGAAATAAATATTTGAAATAAATAAATGTAATTTTTTACAGGAGGCATCACCGCACTGGAATGCTACGTATGTACAAACCAAGAAGGAAATATTGAGAAATGTCTTTCGACAATTAAGACGTGTGATTATGACGAGGACACTTGCTTAACAGAAGTTCGGTGGGGAAGTGAGTAGAAAATAAAGAGTAAAAAATTTACAAGTTTGTCTCAATATTTTAATCCGCAGGCACTTTCCCATCTACAACACAAATGGTACAGATATAAAACGCATGGGTCAAAAAACATTTTTTTTTCTTCGTTTGTCGCTTTCGTCTTATGATGATGTCAACGCTGTATGTATTTATTACTACACGGAACACATCTACTAAATCTACTTTTTAAAAAATGGGATATCTCAATGATAAAGTTTTTAAAATACCGCATCGACATGTGCATGTACAGATAGACATGCACTATGCACATAATATTGGTTTTTAGGATTAGCAAATCATGTAGCAGTTTCAATAATACATTTTTTTCAACTGTAATGTAGGTACTCCATATTGGTCACAGGGAGCCGAAAAGCAATATTACGTTACCAAGAAATGCTCAAATAAAACTCATTGTGAGGACAGACGCAAGCAGTTTGTTCATCATTGTCACCATATTTGGTACGAGGACTGGAAATGTGCGGAATGCTGTCAGGGGGATCGCTGCAACTACTATGTTATCGTAAGCACTTTCCCCAAGATTCTTATAGGCAATAAGACTGACCATTAACATGATTTGTGAGATATCCCCAAGTCTGCACATTATCGAATGCCAATAATATATAATGTTCTATATGGCTAAAACTAGTCATCCGTTGATTAACTCAACTACTACTGTATCTTCTGTATGCGCATTTCAGCTTGGAGCCGGTTCGTTGAAATTCAGTTGGTTCATCCTCGCCGTTTCGGTTGCAGCAACTATAACTGTTTACTCAAATAGAAATTTCTCATGATCCGCGTTTCAGAGTGGAAATCATACAGGATAGGAAAAAAACGTATAAATATATATGTGTATATATAGGTACTATTTAATATATAAACGCCGTTGGTGGCGTGTTGTTCTCTCTACTGTAAAAGCCAAAATCGGACAGAAATAGTGAGCTTCTTGTGTCGTCGCGCGCGGTTGGTGAGAGTTGAGTGCAAAACGTGTAATATGAAGATAATAATATAGTATACTCCCGAGTAGTTCAAATTATACGAATATAATATGGATGCCTTGTTATGAGCAGCAGCAGCAGTATCTTCTTCTGGTTTCTGTGTTTCAAAATCACTACTATATAGACCCGGTTTTTTTATATGTATCTACATCATACGACGATCATCTTTTCCAATGCGATCTATGATGATAAGGATTAATATAGAATCAATGCTAAGTATCTACCTATGTACCAGTAAAAGTTTCGATGTAGCAAGAAAACAGCCTTTACATCTTGCATCCGGTGAGAAACTTCCGTTGGACCTGAATTACAAAAATCAAAGCATTTCATTTTATTTACTGATAAAAATCACCAGAAATGGTAGCACATTTCTGAGAAATTGTACATGATAGAAAATATTGTTCAATGTTATAGCATTTTATTTCCGTCACTGATGGTGTTCACTTTTTCTACTGGTCGATAACGTAGTGTAGTGTTGTTTTAACTTGTAAAATGTTTTTTTTTATATATTAACGACATTTTTGGACCAAAGTGCACAACCTGGAATTTGCGCAATATTTCTGATGAAAATTTGATGCATGACCGTCCACCACCAACTGATACCCAACTTGGGTTGCACACATTGCGCAAACCAAATTCTAGGTTGTGTACCTATTTTAGTAGCCTCACATTTTTTATCATGTTAAATAGATCTGTTGTATCAAAATATTTAAACAAGATAAATTTTTAAATATAAACTGTTTTGTACGTAAAGCTTACAATATATATATCAATTTATACCAAATATTATTTAAATACTTTAGCCACGACTTGTTAAAATAAAAAATCACTATCTATTCATATGTACATATATACCTACGCTGTATCAATTATTTGAAGAGGATGAACGATGTACGCCTCAAGGATAGCGAGAGGAAACATGTTCATGAAAAAGAACATGCAAAAAGTCGGAAGCTACTACTTCCTCCTCTGTACTACTAACACAGCTTTTTTTCCTGGAACTATGTAGATTTGCGCTGTATTGGTTGTTGTCTACATACACATGTGCCTATTTTATTCTGTGATGTAGTCCCCCACTGTAGAGCCAACTGACGATAGACAAGTTTCCAGTCAAAGGAAATTTCGTACAAGCAATGTAATTATATTCCTGAATTTACTGCGATTATTACATTACAATAGTTAATCAATAAATAATTCAAAAGTCAAAAGTTCCATTTACGTGCGTCAATGCAAAATGTAAAACACATTCATCCACATGCTATTTGAATCTTTGTTTCTTTGAAGTATTTTCTTTTCATCATGTAAAGATGTTGATTGCACAAAGCCATGTTTTAAGATTAATAATTTCTCTGTCGAATCACGAATCAGCAAACGTGACAAAAACCATTTCCTGATTATTACCGTGTTTGACGCAAGTTTTCAATTTAGATTTTCTTTGAGAAGCATTTATACCAAAGGACAATATAAATTTTGGAGTTTATAAGAAGATATAGAGAAAAGAAAATAGGAAATTATTTCAGCAGCAAAAATGTGCTTGTGTCAACAAACTAACTCAGTCATCTTAAATTCTATTTTCTAAGAACTCACCTTATTTTTTGTACCCGGGTAAATAAGTAAATAAGGCAAAATTTTCCAAAGACACTTCAAAAATATGTACATATACTTAGATAACCTTGTAAATCATATATTTTGGTAGTTAAAAAAATGTCAAGTGTTGACATGATGTATTATTACAAGTAATAATTTTCATTTTACCTTCGAAATTTTATTTGATTTTAAATTCTCAAGTACTGTATAGGTTTATCAAATAAAAAGTCTGCGAATCACTGAAATTACAGAAATTATGCAACCGGAAAATCCTTGAAACAGTAAACCGAGTCTCTTTTCATGTGTCGAGACAAAGAGTACTAAATAGTTGGGTTTAAGTCTGCTTTATCTTGTATTTTTAATGAGCACACGCTAGCATGTCTTCTTTTATGTTACGTCGTTTTCAATTAAATATTATAATTACCTCGTTTCTCAGAATTTGTTCAAGAATACGGACGGCTACTACGGTACAGGTTGTTAATTAGAAGGCAGCGGCAGTTGCTTTTTGTTTTAGTTCTTGTAGTTTTCTTTTTGTTTGTCATAAAGTTAAGAGTTTTTAGTGCGTATCCGCAGCAGCACAAGTTTACAGTTAGTCGTAGTAAATCGTGGAAGATTTTCAGATGCAGAATGGAGACTTACATATACCTACATACATACACAACAAGCATTTATAAGATGCCAATTATTGTCAGCTTTTAGTCAGTGATTCAGGTAGTCCTTAAAGTTCATCCCTGATTGCCTTTCATTGTACCGAAACGAACGACATGATACAACAACAAGACCTCCATCCTCATTATTCTTTCAAGCACACTTCACTCATTTCTGGAACGAACAACTAAAAGGCATTATTTAATGAATTCCATTTAACGTGACAGAAAGCTCTTTAATAGTGAAATAGCCCACACATAAAATTACATTAGGCATGTCTAATGTCAAACCCATTAGAGTGTTCCTTCATTCCCCACTACATATTCCCCAGTCCACTTTTACTACTAGCTGCCACAACGCTCAGTGATGCCCGTCCAGCACCAGCAGCATAACTATTTTACATACTAACAAACAGATGGCTTCCAAAAATTTGCTTTTATTATCAGACTTTGATTTCATTTTGGTCTGTGGCTTCCCAGAGAACAATAGGTACATTTCCATATTACAAAAGAGTGAATTCATTATGCTGCTTATTTGCCAAAATGAAAATGTAACCGACAACGGCTTCCCCTAACGTCATTAACGCTTTTAGTTACCTGCGTTTCTGAATGAAGGTCAAACTACATACAGGATTTGACATTTAGCACAAAAGTTTCTCGTCATCATGATGCTAATGCTCACTCACCCTTACATACATACATGCCTACTCATTGTATAGCTATGCATATTCTTGTTACTTATTGAAAACGTGAAGCTATGTACACGCTCTTATTCTTTTCGTTCTAATTCCCCATACACTTTTACCTCCCACAACGCCATTTTAGTATGTAAAACACTGCGTTTCATTGCGATCGAAAAGGCTCACCACCACTACTCTCGCCTTCCTCCCTTGTTCCCAGTCCAGATTTGAATTGCTGATACTATATATTATATCATGGCATAAAAGTGTCCCTACAGAAGATAGAGCAGAACCACTTAAGTCGTATTGGATGGAAATGACAGTTAGTTATCATCATGGTGGTGGTGGTATGGTGTAAGTCCCTAAACGATTTCGGTTTTCCTCAGAAATGTAATCCCCTTTTCCTCACTAACAGGCTACTCCTCCGACTACTACCACTATCTATCTATCTACCATTATTACTTTTACTGTTGGTACTCAAAGAGAATAAAAAAACAGGCTGCGTGATATGTGGTTGATCTGCATACGAATACATTGGAGATTGTAAAACAAATTTCCTTTTCTTATTCTAACAAATTACTTGAAAACTAGAAGTAAGCCAAAAGAAAGCTTTGTATTTTAAGATCTCTTTCCTTTGCTTGTCGAACAAGATTCATGTTCGGTGGGTCGGTGGCAGGGCAGCAGCAGTAGCTACTAGCTAGAAGGCTCTTATTTGCCACAATAGCGTCATCTAAAACTAGTTTCACTCTTTCTTTCTTCTTGTGAGTACCACTACTACTGTCATATTACACAAATGGGGTTTGGGGTTCATAAATTGAGAGAGAGCATGAATTTTCCGGTGAAAGTAAATACCCCACAAAATCATGGAAAGATCCTATCTTATCACCACCGTACCATACATACACACACACACACACGCACACCACAAAGTCGCCCTTATCAATACTTTCATGACAGGGGATCTACTACACACAAGCAAACAATGGCTGCAGATTTCCCGCCGCGTCAGCGATCTCTCTTTTTCGTTATTATTGGCGAGTTTCATATATCTACTAAAGTGTGTACCATCCCAGCGTGAGAAGGCAAATAAAGAAGAAAAAACAATTTTTTTCTTCTTCGTTTTATGTTATTGCCACTGCTGCTGCTTCTGCCATGGTCGCCGCCGGCGTATAATTTAATAGACGCAGAAAAAAGATTGCCTGTTTTTACAGAGAAGTGTGTAGGTACCAAACCAAGTTATTATTTTCTTAACTCTTCTTTTCCATTAGGGAAAACGACTTTTTTGACTCTATGAATGTTTAGGTCCACACACATTCCCCTTCTCTCTCTTCTCTTTGGTCTTTGTTTGATGGGTTCCCCTCCTCTTCTCTCTCAAGTTGTGTGCCAGTGCAGTGCTGCTGCTTTGTAAAATGCTGTGTTTTCTGCGGTGATGGTAAGTGATGTGGTGTCGCAGTTACACTATCAAAATCCAGATCTCTGTGACAGAAAGACCAAGGAACGACACACATTTCTTTCATGTAAGCATCACTCACAGTATTGAAATAGCAAGACAACATCTTCTTACATTATGAACTGGTTCCCTTCCGTCCTTCCTTATTCTATTGCCTGCCATGCTCTTTCTCCTCTCTGCCACTAAAACCCTGTCCATTGTACTCCCCTATATATCCTTGGAAAAAAGTCAAGAGAAAAGGAAGCAGTAAATGTCTGACTGAGAAGAAGAATTACATATACATAGGCATATCAGCATGAGAAAAACGCTATCATCATGAATACATGAATGTAGAGAAAAAAATATAGAAAGAATAGAAAAAAAGACTCACTCTCTTTCTCTCTCTCTCTCTCTCTTCTCCCTTTCTGTCCTTCTCCCCCTCAAGTGGAAGGAGAAAAGAGTGAATAGAAAGAAGAAAATACATGCATGAATTATTATAGCATGAGAAGGGGACTTTACTGGCTTGGTTCTTTCTTTTTTTTGAAAAAAGTAAATGTGTATAGATGTTGTTGAAAAGGGAGAGAGAGAGAGTTGGAAAGAAAGGAAGAAAGAACAGGGAGAATAGATGAGAGGGAAAGTGAGAGAGAAAGGAGGCATGACGCGCGATATAAAAAGCAGCCAGCACAACAACAGCAGCAGCAGCAGCACAACAACGCACACAACAGGACCAATATAACATCATCAGCCTTTACATGAGAATAAGAGAAAGCGAAAGGAGGTAGTGCTGGTAGCAGCAAGCAAAGGCAGAACATATATATCCTTTGGGCTTGTACAAAAAGTTGAAAAGATGCAGCATCTGCTTTCTTTTTCATCTTGTCTGTCGACTTGGTATGTGTGCTTTCTTTCTTTCTCTTTCTCTCTCTCTCTCTCTCTCTCTCTTTCCCCAAGATCCATGTGTCTGCTTACCATCAGCACCACTCTAGCAGAGAAGAAAGCCACTGTGTGCTTGCTTGCTAGCACTGCCACCGCCACCACCTCGTCTTGTCCTTTCCTGTTGTCATTCCCTCACTACTTATTTCTTCTTAAACAACTGCGAACAACGTTCGTCGTATGGAGGACAAATACAGAGAGAGAGGAAAAAAGCTAGTGCTCTACATATTATCAGAGCAGACTTTGACGATGATACGAACGAAGACTCTTTTTTTGACATGATCATTCACAAGGGAAAATTCGTCTTTGAAATAGCTGGTACAAGAAGAATCAGTAGTAGTAGTATCCGTTGTACATGTTTATATTAGAGACGGCATTTTACTTCTTTTTTTTCTTCTTCCTTTTTTTGCCTCATAATTTTTCCACTCCTTTTCCTATGGTCGCAAAATATTTGCGTCATATTGTAAAAAGAGACGAAAAAGGTTGCCCCCGATATAATAGACAAGTTTTTTTT